>JAUTDX010000884.1:0-88890 GCA_030844895.1 Ambrosia x helenae
AAAAAAAAAGTAAGAATATTCATTCTCTAATTTATTATTAATAAAACGGGTATATTTTATATTTTTTTTAGGAAAGGGATAATATGTAAAGTTGTAAGTACAAAAAACATCAATTATTATAACATAAAGGCATTCCCTACTTGTTAAACACCAAAATCATTAACTAATTGTAAACGCAGCCGACAAAGTTAAACAACCAAAATCATTCCAATAAAAAATTAAGCTATGGATGATCTTCTACTTATTTTTTATTTAAAACTTTTTTTAACATATGGAGCATCTATTCTCTTATGGCCTTTGTGCATCATCATTTAAATTTTAAAGTCCTTTTAACAACTCTTATGAATAGCAAAGCTTCATCATGGTAGACCTTTTTTGCTACATCCACTTGACATTGTTAATCAGTGAAAATCTCAAATCACCAATATTTTTATGAAAGATTAGATCTATCACTCAGATTTCTAGAAGATAATTCATTTTCTATTCTAACATCTCCAGTAGAAACATCATAGTAATAACTTCTAAAATTTTGCAGCATGGAGAGGGTTATTTGTGTCACACCCTCAAATTTCCACGCGGAGTTTTACACCACAAGGCGTGTGACATACCAGGATCCCATAGCCATAAGTCATATGAACGAACTCTAAATGCCCAAACCATTTAGTTCGTTTTAAAAAAATCAAGTTTAGTTAAGCTGCGGAAGTGTAAACTAAATTTAAACAATTTAAAACCATACGCAAAACAAGGCACCCAAATTAAAACCATATGAGAGAAAACGTAAAAGCATAAAATGTAGTTTTGTGTGTATGCACTAGACCCAAATGCAGTGAAACGTGCATTGCTTTCTAATCGTGCACCGGAAGCTAACTACCTGCAAAAGCATGTACTTAGTGTGTCAAGACACAATGTTGGTGAGTTCACAGTTTAGATAATAAGCGTAAAGTTGTCGTTAACCCAAAGGTTATAAGTCTCATCAGTTAAGCTTGTCAGGGGTAGCTAGCCCACTCATTGTAACTAAACAGCTGATTATTGGGAGCATACATAATATGTTAACATACGTTAAACTGCCTTAGTACTAGTGTCTATAAACACTAGTAAGTTCAAAAGTTGTGGTCAAAAGTTCATGCCCGTGACCCAAGCACCTCAAGCATTAGGTTGCTGCACAACCTAATAGCGCTATCAACTAATACCCGTTCGCCTCCAGCGATTAACCCAATAATATGTAAGGACTTTAAAATGATAGAATGTGTTTAGTTCACAAAGGACAGTCAAAGTTGCAAAACTGATTAAAAACGAGATCCGCACAGAGAATCGAAAACCCAACCCACACAAGGAGTCAAAACCCGGCCCACACAAGGAGTCATAGCACCCCAAAAACCGGATGTAAAATTAGTCTCAAACCTGGACTAGTAAAGTTTAGTACGTTGTCTCAAACCCGAGATGCATGCTTTTGAGAAAAGAGTAGTGAAACTCACCTTAGGTTGTAAGCTAAAAATCCAAACTTCGCAAATAGGGACGTGCTACCGAATCCCTATTACATGTGTCACTAAGTGAGTATATGTGTATAATCAATACACCATATAACCCGTTTGTCCAAGACGTTTTAAAATACAAATCCGTGTAACTAACACCTAGTGTTTCTAAACGCACTAATAGACCCTACGAACCCGTTGGTGAACGTTATGATTAACATCAGTCATACACTTCATACACATCTCATATAAGTTCTCATACAAGTTCATGTTAATATCAAGTCGTACAAGACTCCAAATAGATACATAAGCGTACATAACATAAACTGCGTTTTTAGGACAGATATGCACTGTGAAAAACAATTTATTAAAAATACGTATTCAATGAATTAGACTCCCATAATTTTACGGAATATTCCAGGGAACTACTGGTCAAGTCCATATTTTTATTTCGTGATAAAACCATACACAAAATTTATGAAAAATCATACCATACAGCTAGGTCCAGAAAACACTCTTGTCAGATCAGTTTACTAGAAAAATTCCCAAAAATTGTGTATTCATCCAAACGGGATAAATTCATATGAAAAGCCAAGTTTCTCCGATGTCGAACTACTGTCCAAATTTCATAACCTAACTCTTTGTAGAACCCAAGTTATGGTCGTTTAAAGTTGAGCCAAAATATTAATCCGAAATTTTGATTAGACCTTTAATCAAAGAAAATTCCAAAAAACATATCAAACGATGTCCAAATCAGATGATTTTACCCATTATGAAAAGCTAAGACCTTGTACAACATGTTCATGCAAAGAAGTCATCAAAACAAACAATTTAATGCCACGTTACAGACTCTGCAAGTTGGCCTAAACAATCTGTCCAAATTTTAATCATGCATAAACCATTGTTATAATCAATCCTCTGCGCATATAATCGATCAATAACACCCAAAAATTATCATACAACATCAATAAGACATAACCTGATCAAAACGTTTCAAGATACATGTTAAACATCATCAATTATAAACCCTAGAAGTCTAAAACATCAAGAACATGTAATATCATGCAACACATCCAATAATAATCGCATAACATCATGCTTAACCCATTAAATCTCTATGAACATCAAGTTTTAATCATTATGAAAACGTTTCAGACCTAGACAAACTTTATTATGATGTTTAAAAAACATATTAAAGAAGATTAAAACACAAGAGATTGAATGTTATACTGAAAGCACTTCAAGATCACCAATCTGAAGACCTTCTACGCCTCCCGAATGATGTTCTTGAGCTTTAGCAGGTGTTAGGGGTTGTATTTTTCGTATAAGAGGTGTTAGAGACGATTAGGGTTATGGTTATGAGGTACTTGGGGCCTAAGATTGCTTAAATAAGTGTATTAAGTCGTTTTAGTCGTGCAGTCCCGCCAAACGGTCGTTCGGATTGAGTGAACGGTCGTTCATTCATCCGTGGTCCGTTTCGCGCGGTCTGGTTAATGTATTGCATCTGTTCTTCGATGTTTTAGTTATTTTGGACCATACCAAGCGTTAACTCTTATATTTAGACCCGAACCCTCCTAACGGTTCGTCGATTACGGTTTTTTAATAACGCGTTTAGGTTATGTTCACGTAATCACATACAGTTTACACATAGATTCATAGAAACACGTAATTGCAATCAATATCAATCAATTAATCCACAATTACCTATTTTCACAATTCACCAACGTCCGGGGTTCGATACTCGTGTATGTAGTTTGGTAATTCCCGAATTACCACTTCATGCAGTTATTAACCTATAACTGTGCAATGCGTGATTCATCTAGCTAACCCTAGTTAAGTAGAATGCAAGGAAAGTAAGTACAAGTAACAAGAGTTTAGTTAAAGTAAGAACCTGAAATTGCGGGGTATCATAATTTGAGAATCTTAATCCTTCTCACAACTTTTGCCGGTAGTTGTACTACAAGTTAGAAAAGAGGCGGTCATGGTTTTGTCACTGGACTTAGGTCTGCAGGAACAATATCAGAAACAGAGATGGTCAATAGAAACAAGTTTGGGTCATGAATTTTTGGGTCTTTAAGCAGATGTGTTCCGATCTTTTCAATTTAATTGCTTTGATGATGATTGAATCACATATAATGGGTTAAATTGAGTGGTTAGTTACAAGTTAACTGTTTGTCGACCATTTCTCTTTTTTTCATGTCGGTTTTCTTTTCTATGACGATGTGTAGTTATATGATGAGAAGATGAATGACATGTTTCTTTTCTTAACTTATTCACATTTTATATTTCTATTATTATCATTATTATGGTTGTTATTATTATTATTATTTTTACTATTATTATTATTATTTGTTTATTCATTTGGATTTAGATGTATAAAATATCATATAAATTAGCACATGTTTGTCTTTTTGTTCATATTTAATTGTTGTATTAAATTTGTCTTGTCAACTTAATAAAATTACAATTTTGCCCCTATAAATGACTATTTTACCCGTCCAACACTCATTGTATAGTAGTACAGATATGTAATTTAAGAAAATTATATATATATATATGTATATGTATATGTAATTGCCCAATTATAAATCTTCAGAGACACCACTACAAATAAGTTATCGTTGAGAATTATATATTAATAAAAACAATACCTCGAGAATTCTAAGTTAACCATTCGTTGGAACACAAATAAATTTACATATTATATATTTAAGTACGCATTTTATATATCATCTAATGAAAACGTATTATGTTTGGCCCAACTAAATTTACGTACGCAATATGCAAATGAAGTGAAAACCTACATAAAGATTACCTGAGTTGCTTATTACAAATTTTGAAACATAGGGTACAATTACTCTATTCTATAGCTTTAGTTTTCTCCCATTTAATGAACTTCTTTATACTAATTAATGCACATGAGATTATTTAATTAACAACCAAAAGGATACGGTCCCAAGCGCGGATAAGAACCCAACCCCACAAGATAGCTTAGAATTATAAGTCGTTCGCGGAGTAACCCACGAGCACCAAACATAATGGCAGGAAGATGAGGATAACAAAGCTCTGTGGAGTGTCTCCTCCGCAGGCACAATCATCTGCGCAATTTCTCTGTAGACCATTTAGAGGACGACGCGTGGCAGGGTTGGCCTAACAACTCTGACCACCAACAATGACGGTGCAGCCCCCTACTCTCACCATGATGCGAAGGTCACTGTGCGGCTTTATGTCAGACGTCACATCAGACACCTTCTAGAAGATCAGATTGACGTTGTCAAGAAAACATACGCCTACGGCCACTCCTGTTACGCAACATGGACATGTGGCAGGGCGGTACAGTCTTTCTCTCTATCTTCAGCATTAATTGCACTCAGTCTTGTCTTAATTACTTGGTCTGATCCTAACTGATTAGGGTGAAAGGAGTCACCATCATCGTGGTTAAGGGTTAGTGATGTTTGGCCCATACATGCACTATATGAAGGAGGTCTCCCCTCCTCATGTAGACATGCAATATTGGACTTAGCAAGCTAACACCACTTTTGTGTCTATGCATTGGAATCATAACGATTACCTAGCAGTTGCCTCCTTTCATACGGTCCATTTGATCCTTTCTTTTCATGTTCGGTTTGAGCCATGACTATGTGCAAAGGATTATACCCTGCAGTAACCACGAGTTTAACACCCTAATCACCTCGGTAAAGGTAATTATAGCTCATTATTTCTTGATTAGCGCCATCCGTGCCGGCTCGAACTTGTTTCTTTCACATCTTTTAGCCCACCTCATGGCCGATCCCAACCCTAAACTCCGGTGTCCCCATCTAACGTCGACCCTCTTGGTCCACCTGATGGAGAAGCCATAACTCTAAAAACTATAACAAAACAAACCACTACAAGGGTTCAAAAACCCATCCAAGATTAAAACCAATGAGACAGCGACGAAGAATAGTCACTTAACTCGAATGAGTGGTTATTCCAAGAGCAGGCTCATACAGCTGCTAAATATAAGAAAATGATGCTATAACAAAAACAAAAAACCAGGAAATTGCTCAATCTCGACTCCCCTTCCGCTAAACAAAGCCAAAAGGGTAAAGAGAAAGCAGACAAACGGTACGAGGGTCGTAGCGGGGGACGTGGTGGAGACACACACGTTTAAACCAAAAAGGCCGACGAGTCAGACGGTTATGAATCCACTAGTGATCGGGACTACAAGGAACGGAGTTACCAGCATAACTCTAGTTCCGCAACTAGAACGCATGAGCCTCATGCTGACACCGATGATGACCTGTTCAAAACATACAGGCCAAAATTGTTTGTCGAAAACTCGATGTTCTGCTCACACATCGCTAAAACGCCCATCCGAAAGCAAGCAAGCTAAGCTTCCCAGCAGCATCGGAAAATACGATGGAAAATCTCCATGTCTTCCTCGAGGATGCAAATTGATAAGACTATGCACATCATAGAGAAACCTGTTGAAATCATGGACACTATGGTCAAGAAACTTAAGCGCAGTCGCATCTCGATTGTCAAAGTTTGGTGGGAATCTAAATGGGGTCCAGAATTCACATGGGAACATAAAGACCAGATGAAAGTAAAATACCCACACCTCTTTCCAGCAGTCTCGGCCAAATCAACTTCGAGACGAAGTTCCCAAAAGTAGGGGAGACTGTAAGCATTTGCATTTTTCTTTGATTTTTGTAACTTTTGATATTTAATAAAATCCCCGTTCATTTTTGCATTTTCCTATGTCACATTATTTATTTTGTAATCAAAATACATTAGTTTTATATAAAAACAAACAAATATTATCAAAAACATTGAAAAAATGACTTTTTAAAAGAAATGGGCTTGGCCGGGCTCGAACCCGCGTCCCAGCTGGTTCAACCATAACACACAACAGCACAACACCACTACACCACTTTAGTGTTTATGCTAATTATGTAAACGAATTATACATAAACATAACCATATTCCTTTAGTCAAATTCTGAAAGTCAAAACCCACCTATGACTGAAACTTTTTATTCAAATTACGTGCATATGGACTGATTTTGGAACGGATTTTTACTGATTAATGACCGACATCATCATTCCAGTCGATACAACTATCAATTTCATTTAATCTTTCCTTAATCGAGCCAATTATATGCGTTTTAACAGTGATAATTGGTCAACTTTCCAATCGATCTATCTAGGTCCCAACAATATAAATTGGACCCTCCATAAAGCTCTTAATGTGCCGAAAACTCTTCCCGCACTCCCAAATTCTTTCTGTCATTTGCTAAGTTCGTTTAATCAAGTCGTTTGACTTTTCTGTTGACTCTTCAAATCAAGCTCTAAACCTTCTATAAGTTTTGATTGATTACATGTTTTCGTCTATTGTTATTGTACGAAAAATAGCCCCATGATTATTCGCACTATCGTTTGCTAATTGGTCTAATTAAGAAACTAGGGTTCTAAGTTCGAATTTGGGGAAGATGGCACTATTCAGTTTTTGTATAAAAGTCTTTTGAATCGATATGAAACAACCATCTAATCCCATGTATCGAGTTGTTTGTTCAGACCGACTTTGATCTTGGGTTCGAAACTGAGCCCCAACATTTTTTTTATAATATGTACTCATGTTATCATCCAAACAACCTATATATATATATAAACGAATCCGATCCAAACATGTTCTCAGGGTGTGGTCTGGTGGTGGCCACACTTGTGATAAAACCCAACCCGGTCATAGACCTGAGTTTGACCCTCATTAACCACCTCCCACACTTGTGATAAAACCCAAACCAAAACATGATATGTCACTCTCTAAGAATGTCCAAGTTATGCAAGGAAATAGTAAGATGACATCATAGGAATGTACTTCTTAACACATGTACTCACCCACAATTAACTTAAGCTTCTTCTTTTTGTCTTGTCTCGGTCGAAAACATCATCACTAGACACTCACTTGTCACTTTCAATCAAGGATTATAAAAATATTTGTTCCTAAGTGTTGTCACTATCATCTAATCCCACCAAATAAATCACTAAAAAGGGAACTTATCTTTCTTACCAAACAACACTTACAAAGGTTGACTTACCACTCGTGCCTCTCCAAAGCATCCAATCGATCGGTTATCATAAGGAATGCATGATCTTATGACACCTAAATGTTTCATGGAATCGAAAACTATCACTTATCTAGCCATCTAAATCAATGACAACCTTCCCAACATTTGGCCTATATAATAAGCTTGTTAACTGTCCTCATTTCTTGCACCAACACCTCACAAACAAACCTCTCCTCCATTGAATACACCTCTCGGCCGAACCCCATAAAGATCTCCAAGCCTTTTCCTCCACAACAAGGATCACGAGTGATTAGAAGGTCTCACAATCGCCTCTTGCACAAACACGAGTAGGTATGTCCATTAACCATCATCTCACTTCTAATCCATTCATAGACCATCGACTTTCCTTGTTAACCCAACCACAAGCCCTCAAAAACGATTTATGGACAACCACGACACAATAAAGTTAGTTATTTTGGGAACATTGACTTAATAGATGTTATCATTCTTGGGTTAGTGTTGCTTGACCCATCAATGTAGAGAGACCATTTTTCGACAGTTTTGGAGAGTGACATATCATTCTTGGAGGCGGGAGAACAAGATATGGAAGGTAGTTGACTAAGATGCTTCGACGGCTAGTCCAGATCCAATGGCCGCAGAGGGCGCTAGTGGCTTGACTAAAGATTTTGGCGCCAATGATGCCGAGAAGACGAAGGAGACAGTGCAGCAGCTGCTTTGCTTTAACATTTTGCCCCCTCCCCAAAGGGTTCCCGTCATTGAAGAAGGTTCTGAGTAAGTTCTGCATTACATCTTGTGTTTTATGTTTTGCAATTGTACTAACTAACTTCTTCCCTTCTTTGCAGACACTGGTTCAAAGATAATCCCGTCCTCTTCTCCCACTTCCTCTGAAAAGGAAATCACCGCCCAGTGCATGGCAGAGAAGCTTGCGCACAGGGAGAACGAGAAGAGGAAAGAGGAGTGGGTCCGCCGGGAATAGGAGCGGAAGGTGTAGAAGGAGAGGCTACGGGCAAAGGCGGAGGCTTTAGAAAAAGCCAAAGCCGAGGTTGTGGAGAAAGCCAAGGCTGATGCCTTAGATAAAAAGCATGAGGGCAAAAAAGCCCATTACTGAGTCCACCCCAGCGAGAGGCGCTGGGGGTAGTGGTGACGCCGGTGGCCAGTCCGACGAGATGCCATCTAGCCACATAGTTGAAGAAGGGGCCCCGAGGCCCAAGGTTGCTAAAGACCCTCCTACGCAGGGGATGCATTGTTGAAGACCGCGAGAGCGAAGACTTCCGCACACTATGAGGCTGACAATATTTTAAGCCTCACTGGAGATTACGAGAGAACACCCGCTTCGCAAACCCTCTATATGAGGAGGAGTTATGGTTAATGTTGTGCCTCCCCGGGAGAGGGAGTATCAAGACAGACTGCCGAGGTCGACCCTAGTTTCTAACCTTTGTGTCAATGCGACTATACAGCTTGTTGTCATTAACAGCCTAAGGCGGCACGATGCGGAGATAGAACGTGGTGTCACTGTGTTCAAACAGGTATGATGTCTTTGCATGGTGTTATCTTATGATCACATAGACAAGTTACTTTTTGTAAATCATTTGGCTTTTGAAACAGGTGCAGGCTATCTTGGCCCACAGGGACTCCCAGATGAAAAAAGACGTTGATTACTACCGGGGCTGGGGCCATGCCGCTAATGACGAGGACAAGAAAATAAAGCCTGAGCACGAAGTGGCCAGAAAATGATGGACCGAGTCTCGCACTCGCACGAACTCTGAGATGTTGAAGGCCAGGTGATGAACCGCGGTCGTCACGGGTCATACAAAACCTAAATAACCTAGGTAGCTAGGGTAAGTAGGGTATCGAATCCAAGGAGCATGTGGTTAGCGTCACACTAGCGGTTTGTTTGTCTGAGCTATTTACAAAACAAGTAAGCAAAACAATTATGAAGTTGGCTTATGCTTATAAAAGTAATGACCATTCCAGGATCCGTTTTCCCTAAATCTTTATGCAAAAATTCCCACTAGAAAGAGTTACATAGACATAACTCGTGCTTTAACAATTGTTGTGATAAAAGGGAACAAAGTACTCGGATTATCTTAATGCGAGGTTGTTTCCCGATGACCAATTAATCAATTAACCAACCCAAATCCTACCCGCAATATCTCGGTTGTTAGCAACACCAAGAACGTACGATTAAGACTAAAAATTGATAAAGTAATTAACAACTACAAACAATCATTCAAACACCACAATAATCAAGCAAACATATATATACTAGATTATCATTCTAGAAATCAAAGGAACATACATAAGAGTTCAAGAAAAACTTCACCAAAGAATGGTCACCAAGAGTTTTAGCCTAGCATAAGATGGAGAAGATTGGAGGATTAGCCATGAAAGATCTTGGATGATGATGATGATATGGAATGGATTGAAGTGATGAAAAACCCCCAAAAATCGCCTCCTTGATCGCCCAAATCGCCCTAAGGCGGCTGGTGAAGAAGTTAGGGTTCGAAGGCCAATTTTGGGTGTTTTAAAGAATTTCCCGTCAGATCCCACCGTAGGGTTACGGTAGTACCGTACCCTTACGGTGGCCGCTGGGCAGTTTCGCAAATTCTTGTTTTCTTCGTAACTTCTTCGTTATAACTCCGTTTTCCTCCATTTTCGTGGCCACGTCTTCGTATTTCCGCCCTCTTTCACATCATCAAATAATATCTTCATTTATAATCCATGTGTTTTCTCTAAAATTAAATCATTCCTCCATAATTTCTCCCGTGTGCTCGATTCTTCAAGATTTGGCTTGTAATTTCGCTATTTTAGCACATAAAGCTTGTCACTCCTCATTCTCGGATAAGTACCTAACTCCGGAAAAATCTACACACAAAACACATTAAAAATACCGAATTAAACTATATAAATGTGATGCATTCGGCATCGCATCACACCCCCACACTTATCTTTTTCAGTCCCTGAAAAATTCTAGAAAACATTTTTATCAACAAACATAATTTGATCTTTTCTAGGGCTCTCGCTTAAGGTCCAAAATCATACCTTATTTGTGACAAGCATTAGATGTGTTAATTCAACAAGCTCAATATATATATTTTCCAAAAATAGAATTAACTAGATTAAGTTTAACATTCTCTTGAACTCATTTATATGCAACACACCCCTCGCAATCATCACTCCTCTCGGTATCAAATAAGCTCTAGCAAAGATAAGCTAGACACACAAAAGGCAAACGGGTAGTTGCACAACCATAAGCTTGTACCTAAGTCAATCATCCTCCTATCTTGAACATGAGTATAAATCAAAGGGACTTAACGGTTGTAACTTGGCTAAGTGTGAAGGTAGGGAATAGGATATGTATAAGTAGCGCAAACTTTACCCGGTCTTTTTATTACATAACAAACACACACACAAAGAAACACACTATATACAAACACATAACATAACTTCACTTGCTTTTTTTTTTCTTTTCTTTTTCTGTTTTTTTTCTTTTTTTTTTTCATCATCTTTTTTTTTGTCAAACAAATTACATAAACATACTAAAACATACTAAACTCAACACTTCAATAATACTATTAATACAAGAATAAACTAAACACAAAAGACCGGGTCAAGTTGGGTAAAATTTAGGAGCTAGTTTAAGGGTCATCAAACAATAGGCTTTAAGGCTCAAAATGGGCAACTAAATGTCCACACCCCGCCCCTCTCGCTACCGTGCTCATATATGTAATGTATGAGGTCCAACCCCCAAAAACCCACACTCGCACTCACATGACGAGGCTGCCTAATACCCTTATCATCTCTACACCCATGTCCAATTAAAGATTCAAGTTATATTCAAGCACAAGTTCTAGTGCACCCCCACCCGTTGCCACTCTCTCAAAGAAAGAATTTATTTACTAACATGTGTGGCTTCAACTCTCACCGAAAGTGGAAATAAGGTTACCGATATGTGCATATAATTGTTTTCACTAGCTTGCTAAACTTAATCATGTAATTCTAATGTTTTTCTTAAAAATACTTGTTGAAAACGGTTCATATTACCTATCACAAATTAAACCATGATTAAGAATCTATAGCAAAAACAACCCAAAATTGACCATGACAAAATTTTAAATGTTTGTTTTTCTTGGTAAAAATTTTTCAAGGACTATTTTTCCCCACCCCCACACTTGAACATTACATTGTCCTCAATGTAGAAATGGTAATTAAAACACACACAAAAACAAACAAAACAAACATAAGGACAAGAACAACTCCCCTTTTGATATGATGATGTCTCGGAGTTGCCATGTCCAAATCTTCACTTTGGTTGTATAGCATTTCATTCGCAATCCAAAGTGGTAAAGGTGCACGAACTAAAAATAAACACTAAAACACGATGCACAAAATGTTAAACATGCCAATCTACAATTTTCAATCCGTGTTTGCTCGAATGGAGATTGAGTACGAGCAAAAGTGCAATGTTATGAAAATAGGAGATTGGCAATAAAAGGGAAGGTAGTTGAATGAAATGGAAAGACATGTTTGGTTATTAATTTTTTTTTTTTTTTATAACGGGCCAAAAATTTCCAGATCCCACCGTAGGGTTACGGTAGTACCGTACCCTTACGGTAGATCAAAGACATTTTTTCTCACCGTAAGGCAGGCTTGAATGGCCGTTGGGTTTCTAATTCCACCGTACCCTTACGGTGGGGCCGTAGGGGTACGGTAGAACCTGACAATTTTTCTTTTTTTTTTTTTTTTTTTAAGCAATCTTGTCCGAAAACATCGAAATCAAGTACAAACACCTACCACTTACCTTGGCATCCATCTTGCGCCCACTTTGCTCGTCCGTGAACCTACAAAACGCTCAAAACACACAAACACACAAAAACGCCAAAAACACAAAAACACACAAAAATTAAATTTAAACTTGGGGTGCCTCCCAAAAGCGCTAAGTTTATGGGTCTTCAGCCGGACCTTACCTCATATATCCGTTAAGGTGGTCTCAATGCACATTTGCCTACCGAGTTTCCAATGTATGCTCGGTAGTTAACACGCCAAATAAACAGTTGTTTAAAGATTGACGTGTGAATTGGGCGCTTTGGATTGTTGGGGAAAAATCGTCTCACTAGCCTTTTTCCGATGTCTTGCAATCTCACCTTCCTAATGTTTGCTTTTGAATCTACATCTTGCACCTTATTTATGAAGTTAATCGGTGTGGGATGAGATTTGTGAGATTCTTGAGTAAGACTTTTGACCCCTGCATCAATAACAACAACAACCTCTTCCAAATGTAACTTTTCTACAAGCGAAAGATTTGGCGTGGTATTAATCTCCACAACCTCATCCTTTACTTGAGAATAGTTTCTAATGTCATCGGGTAAGGGTGAAAGAGATTCGTTTATGTTGACCCTCATCGATAACATTTTGCATTTAAGATTTAAATAGCGAATTCTTTGACAATTTGGTAAGTTAGGCGTTGATAGCGACTCCTCGATCTTAAGTAATTTTTCTTCTATTCGAGCTAGTCGCTTTTCCTCCTCACTTTGATATGTAACATCTACACATTCATGGGAAGGAACTTGATATTGAGCTTGAGAATAACCTGAAGAAAAATATAATTGTGAGTTTTCATAATAATAATCATTCTCCTGGTTATCTGTGAAACGTGTCTCTTCATCGTCATAGTCATAGTAACTATGATAGTCTTCTCGACATGGAGTTGCCCGGTACCCAAATTCCCACATTTCATCCCAATATTCTGGACCACTCCAAAATATGGGACAATCTTCATCTACATGCACTTGTCCACAACAAAAGCAATGTGGATCTACCGGTGGTAAGGGTTTTGGACAATCTTGACAATCTTCGGTCCAGTGAGCGAAACTTCCACAACTATAAAATGGTTCGAACTCGTCATCGACCCAATTCATCTTGTTCTAAATCTGCAAGTAAAAACCTGCACAACTAGAACACCCAAAGTGAAATCTAAAAAAAATTAAATAACACTTTTATACATCCCTTTTTTTTTAATTTTTAATATTCTGTTTTTTTTTTTTAGATTTTTAATAAAAATACAAACAAACACGCAATGCAATACTAAGCGCACTAGCTCCCCGGCAACGGCGCCATTTTTGATGAACCGCGGTCGTCACGGGTCATACAAAACCTAAATAACCTAGGTAGCTAGGGTAAGTAGGGTATCGAATCCAAGGAGCATGTGGTTAGCGTCACACTAGCGGTTTGTTTGTCTGAGCTATTTACAAAACAAGTAAGCAAAACAATTATGAAGTTGGCTTATGCTTATAAAAGTAATGACCATTCCAGGATCCGTTTTCCCTAAATCTTTATGCAAAAATTCCCACTAGAAAGAGTTACATAGACATAACTCGTGCTTTAACAATTGTTGTGATAAAAAGGAACAAAGTACTCGGATTATCTTAATGCGAGGTTGTTTCCCGATGACCAATTAATCAATTAACCAACCCAAATCCTACCCGCAATATCTCGGTTGTTAGCAACACCAAGAACGTACGATTAAGACTAAAAATTGATAAAGTAATTAACAACTACAAACAATCATTCAAACACCACAATAATCAAGCAAACATATATATACTAGATTATCATTCTAGAAATCAAAGGAACATACATAAGAGTTCAAGAAAAACTTCACCAAAGAATGGTCACCAAGAGTTTTAGCCTAGCATAAGATGGAGAAGATTGGAGGATTAGCCATGAAAGATCTTGGATGATGATGATGATATGGAATGGATTGAAGTGATGAAAAACCCCCAAAAATCGCCTCCTTGATCGCCCAAATCGCCCTAAGGCGGCTGGTGAAGAAGTTAGGGTTCGAAGGCCAATTTTTGGGTGTTTTAAAGAATTTCCCGTCAGATCCCACCGTAGGGTTACGGTAGTACCGTACCCTTACGGTGGCCGCTGGGCAGTTTCGCAAATTCTTGTTTTCTTCGTAACTTCTTCGTTATAACTCCGTTTTCCTCCATTTTCGTGGCCACGTCTTCGTATTTCCGCCCTCTTTCACATCATCAAATAATATCTTCATTTATAATCCATGTGTTTTCTCTAAAATTAAATCATTCCTCCATAATTTCTCCCGTGTGCTCGATTCTTCAAGATTTGGCTTGTAATTTCGCTATTTTAGCACATAAAGCTTGTCACTCCTCATTCTCGGATAAGTACCTAACTCCGGAAAAATCTACACACAAAACACATTAAAAATACCGAATTAAACTATATAAATGTGATGCATTCGGCATCGCATCACCAGGGAGCAAATTCAAGTGCTCGAATGCGAAAATTCCCAGCAGCATGCTACTGCTGAGGGCCATGCGAAGGCCCTTGAGGAGCGTGACTCCAAGGTCACGGATGCGCAGTCTGAGCTCCAAAATTAAGATCAAGAGCTCATGATGTTGACTTACTGCATCTCGACCTTGGAGTCGGAGAAGGAGGGTTGCAAGAAGGAAATGGGGCAGGTGGCTGATGAGAAGGCCTCGTTGGAGGAGGTTAATGCAGCTGCTGCCCTTGAAGCGGAGAACGCGAACGCTTTTCTTGATGAGGCTGTTGCTGAGCTTGAAAAGGCGTAACAGTCTATCAAGTGTGTGATGACAGAGGGAGTGTCTGGGGTAAGTCTCGCTTTAATATTCTTTTTCCCACATTTTGTCTTAAAAATTTGCTAACTTTTTGTTTACGTTTGTAGCTTATTAAGCGCTTCTAGAATGAGCCCAATCTGGGTGACTAGGTAGCCGCTATTGTAGCCACTGCCCGCGCGCCAGGTGAGGTCAATGGTTTTAACGATGGCTTTTACTATGCCATGAATGATGGCCGAATCTCTAACTCAGTGCACTTCGGAAAGCCACTAGAGGACAAATACAAGAAACAACTAGCGCTTTTTGAGCAGGTTGAGTTTCCCATCTTGAAAGTGGTTGAGTAGTGCAACGCACATCCGACTCAGCCGGCGACCTCCATTTCTATATTGAAGAATTCGACCGTTTGGGGGTGGAGGCAGCAAAGCTGGGTGAGGCGGAACGTGTCCATCTGGAAGAGGATACGCGGAAGGAAGAGGTTGATGCTGCAGCCGACGTTGGGGCCTCGAGCACTACGCACGAAGAAGAGGAAGAGCACACAAATTTTAATGGCTCTGATTAGGATAGTCCCTGCACCTGGAGGACTGTTGCGCATAAAGTAGACTAAACAACAATGTATTGAAGATGGTTTTTCATTGATCGAAGGGACGTGCAAAGACAATATTACAAATAGGTTACATGAAACAAACGTGTAGCTGTTCTGCGTTCCAAGATCTTGGAATGGGTGTGCCACCTAACTTTTCTACCACATAGGCACCTTTCCCTAGAATTTCTTGAATCTTGTATGGTCCTTCCCATTTAGGAGCCAATTTGTCGTGCTTTTCTGCGTAGGATGCTTCTTCATGGCGGAAGACGTGGTCACTAACATTGAATTTACACAACTTAACACGCTGATTGTAGTAACGTTCCAACCGTTTCTTGTACTTTGCTTCTTTGATTACCGTGAGTTCACTCCTTTCTTCTAGCAAATCAAGGTTCAGCCTAAGCTCTACGTCGATAGTTACTTTGTCTGCCATACGGACCCTTGCGGAAGGGCAGCCGATCTCGGCGAGTATGACTGCTTCGGAACCATACGTAAGGCTAAATGGGGTTTCACCATTGCATGTCTTAGTAAGGGTGCGTGGGCCCACAGAACGTGTGGAACCTCATCGACCCAACCGGTGCGTTTGGTTCCAAGGCGTGCTTTTATGCTTTCCACAATACTTTTGTTTGCTTTGTCAACTTGACAATTGCCTTGAAGAAGCACGACAGATGTAATGATTTGTTGGACGCCGAGTTGTGCTCGCCACTCTTCTAGGTGTTGGTCCGCGAACTACATCTCTTTGTCGTTGATAAGTTGCAACGGAGGTCGAATCGGCAAATGATGAATTCCCAAATGAATTTTTTAACTTGAGGCCCGTCAATGGCGATATTTAGAAACTTGACATTTCCTGGCGCCGCGGGGAATGGAGCTACAATATCAAATTGCCCATTTTGGAACTGCCATGCCACTGTTACTGTAACCAGGTCATTTTTTGGGCACAGGGTATTTGACTCGTGTCGTTGGCAGGAGTCGCATTTGTGAAGCTCTGCCACTGCGTCTAGGTGCATTCTTGGCCAATAATACCCTGTGTTCATCATCTTTGCGACTACCATCCGAGAGCTCGCGTGTAGCCCGCAGATGTCTTCATGAATATCTCGTTAAAGGAATGATGCGTTTGCGGAGTCTACGCAGAGAAGTAGCGGACCCAGATATGATCGACGATATAGTATCCCATCAGATAGATGATAATGGAGAGCCTTGTGTTGTACCTTTCACGCCTCTGATCGATTCTCAGGCAGGATGACGGAAGCGAGGTAGGCTTTGATCGGTATCATCCAGGAAGCGTTTCCCGTTTGGATGATATTGACTTCGTGTCGCGGGACTGGGGGCTTGTTTAGCACTTCAATGCGGACTTCCTTCCCATGTATTCGCTAACTGTGGAGGCCATTTTACTTAGTGCGTCGGCGGGTTTGTTCTGGCTCCTTTTTATGTGGATGACCGTACATGAATCAAACCTGCGCATGAGCTGTTTGGCTTGGTCTAGATATAGGATCATGGAAGCGTCTAGCGCTTTGTAATTCTCGTTCATCGATCCTACAACAAGCATTGAATCCATGTTTGCTTCAATATGACGGGCTCCCATTTTTTCTCCGATGTGAATGCCTGATAAAAGCGCTTCATATTCCGCCTCATTGTTAATTCTTTTAAAGTCTAGGTTGATAGCATATGTGAATTCTTTGTTATATTGGCTTAGGAGGCGAAGCCCCACGCCTGACCCATCATTGTTGGAGGCCCCATCAATGTAGAGAGACCATACATGCACTATATAAAGGGTTGATAGCACTATATAACGAGTAGTCATAGACCCGAACATTCTCGGGTTAGTGTTGTTTGACCTATACATGCACTATATAAAGGAGGTCTCCCCTCATGTAGGCATGCAATATTGCACTTAGCAAGCCAACACCACTTTTATGTCTGTACGTTGGAATCATACCGATTAGCCAGCGGTCGCCTTCTTTCATACGGTCCATTTGATCCTTTCTTTTCAGGTTTGGTTCAGCGACATAAAGTATTATCTTATTTGTAATACTTCTGATTATAATTTTAAATTTATATTTATTATTTATATTTTTATAACTAAATACTAGGGCTGTTCATGAGCCGAACCGAGCCGAGCTAGGTCAAGCTCGCGCTCGGCTTGGTTTTAAACCGAGCCGGCTCGGCTCGGATTTAAAACCGAGCTGAAAATCAAAGCTCAAGCTCGGCTTGGTTTTAAACTGAGCCGGCTCGGCTCGGCTTTGTTTGGCTCGAATTTAAAAAGAAAAAAGAAAAATTGGCTTTCAAAATTCAATAATCTAAATATTATTCAATAGTTAACAATAACACATTAAAATAAGTTCACCCTAATACATTACAAGCTATAATCAAGTTCAAAAAATACAAAATAAGTCTTAAATTTCAATGAAATACAGTATAAGTTCATCAGCATACGAACTAACCCCCTAAATATGCAATATATTCCCTAACTTTTTTAACATTTTTATAGTATATTATATGTATATAACAAAATATATTCAAAATTAGAACTATCCGAGCCAAACCGAGCCAGCTCGGCTCGTTACGAACCGAGCCGAGCTAGGCTCACTTTCCAACGGATCCGAGCCGGCTCGGCTCAGTTTCAAACCGAGCCATATCGAGCGAGCTTTTCTCGAGCTAAATCCGAGCGAGCTCCGAGCCACGAGCTTTTTGGACAGCCCTACTAAATACTATACAAATTATATATTATCTTATTTGAATACTTAAAATATAATCTATAATCTATAACTATTAATAAAAGAATTAACTTATGATGATGTGACATTTAATGGAGGCCTCAACCCCTCTTTGAATGTGCCACGTGGCACCTTTAGGTGAGAGTGTTTAATTTTTTTTATTTTTTTATTATTATTAAATCTAATAATAAAATTAATTAAAACTCTATACATGATATGCATATCTTAGAATTTAAAATAAAAGATTTACTTTACCAATTAAAAACAAAATTTGATTTTTCTCTCTTATGTTTCATCTCATAATTTTTAAACGTTAATATCTTTTATATACGAGAGTTTTTTAAGAAAAAAATTACACCAAATTAACGGGCGTTTTATTATCTTTCCAACGAGTATCATAGTGCTATATAAAAAATGGAGAAAAAAACCGACTATTTTTTGTGGGGTTTTGTTCATACATGAAAAAAAAACACAAAGTGTTCAGGTTATTCATTAATCATGTATAGGCTAGTAATTAATTATGTTCAAACCAGTAAATATGAATTCTATAATATTAGAGTTATACATTGTCGTTTAAGGTTAGGCGTTAACATTGGAAATACATTGTTGATTGTTTTAGGTTAGGTGCTACCTAAAACTTTCCTGCATGTAACTCTAAAACGCATCAGTCTATTTTGTATGTAAAATTGATATGTCATATTATATATTTCAACCCCGGGACGCTTCCGGGATAAAAGCTAGTTACTAAATATTTAAATGATTATAATTAACTATTAACTATTCCTTACAATACTCTTTGACAAATAGATCATTATTTTCTACTCTCCATTATTTGATCTCCCTTATAAGGATCTCTTTCTAACACAGATAGTTAAAACAAAAAAAAAACATGGGAATGGTTGCAGGAAAACCATTTCTATTTGTCTGCCTTATCTTCATGCACCTAATAAATTTTATCATAAAAGCCCAACCTTCATATCCTTTCTATAACTGTAATAACGCTAGTAGTTATACCCCCAATAGCAATTATAGTAAAAACCTTAATCAAGCCTTGTCTTCTCTACCCGACACCGACACCGGCTACGGTTATTTTAACACTTCAACCGGTAACGGAACTGATAAAGCCAACACTATTGGCCTTTGCCGGGGCGACGTGGAAGAGAACATGTGTCGCGGTTGTTTGTTAGGTGCTATTTTGCTTCTAAGACTAGTTTGTCCTAACGAAACAGAAGCTGTTATATATTACGAATTATGTTTATTTTTTTTTTGACCAAACGAACGAAGCATCATATTATTCACCCAAAAGTTTACATCCAACAAGAAACATAATCGAAAACTTATAAACAGAACACAAACGCCCCAAGCCCATTAAGTGAGTTACTACCTGGGACCATTGAACCCGAACTAAACTTAAGAAACTACATTAAACTAACCATAATCTAAAGCCGAAACCTCAAATGCCCCTATACTGGGAAATAACGATATGAAAAATGATATTTACTATTTGGTGAACAATAATCAGTTCGATGACAAGAAGAAATTCAATGCATTTCTTGAACCGTTTGTGAACAAGTTGATACGCAAAGCAGCATCGGGGAATTCGTTTCTGAAGTTTGCTATGGATAACACAACTGGACTTGCAAATTACACACTTTACGGGGTTACGCAGTGTATTCCAATTTTATCTGAGGCTCAGTGCAACGATTGTTTGGAATACGCGGTAAATCAATTTCCATCGTGTTGTGATGCGAGAGCTGGTGCAGTAATTCTTATGGCACGTTGTAACGTCCGATATGAGCTTTATGACATTTCCATCCATCCAGCAAATCTCCCATCATCTCCATCATTAGTTCCTCAGGCATCTCCAAGTGTTGTACCAACACCGGCTGGTACGTATATAAACGTTTATATGATCATTATATAAATAAAACATATTTGCATACTGTTTAATTAGTATATGTACTAGAAAAAAAAAAAAAAAAACCCTTCTCATATTAAAGTTCACAGATTTCCTTTTACTATGTTCAAACTATGGTTTTGATTCTTAAATTTCAGTAATTCCACTTTCGGTGCTAAAGTTTGCTAAGACGTAACATAGCTAGCTGGTCCTTGATGTGGATGTATATCTGGTGTTTACGTTAAGTTCATGCATTTAATATTACAATCCTGGCTTAGAAGGAACGCTAACTATATGCTTAATACATTCACGTCAAATGGACAACAGGATTTTTAAAACCTGTTACTTTAAATAAAATTTAAAACGCCATATATAAAACCTGGGGTGGCCTACTTGAGTAACCAAGTCCAAACTGAGGTATAACTACATCTGATAAAAGTATAAATACATGAAATAGATGCATAAATTAATCTAGAAATATATCAAAATATGAATTGTTTGGTTCGGTTAACTGTTGGTACAAGAAAAAATCGATAACCGATCTTTGGTAAAACCAGTTTTTGGCTAATTTCAGTTTTGTTTGGTTGGTTTTCGGTTATATTTGGTTAACAGTGCAGTTTTTGCAAAAATAAATTATTTAATAAGTATTTTAATTTTTATGTATTGTTAATATTTATAATCTATAATAAACTTATTAACAAAAAAATGTTACAAGACGAGATATTATATTAACTGAACATGAAAACTTAAAATGTTATAACAAGGACATATATAATGATTAATAATGATGATGAACTTGATCTAATAATGGCTGACGTTTATTTGATTTTGTTGGATGAAGAAAACATGGTGGAAAATGCTCAAAGTTTATACAAAAATGATTGAGGCTAGTACTAAGACAAAGTCTCTTAATACTTATATGTGAGGTCATAGGTTTTAGTCTCATACGGAGTAAGAATTTTCCGTTCAAAAAAATGATTGGGGCTATATATGAGCTTTGTGTCACTTAATCAAAAACAACGCTTCAAATAAATCATTGGGAAAATCACAAAATTAAACATTAGCCAACAAGAAATTACTAAAATAAATATCTACAGGGTCTTAAACCTAGAGACTTCACAACATCTAATGTGCGTCAAAATGTGACAAGTGGACTAAAAGTCTTAAATGGAGACTCTTGAGCCTGTATCGAACCCACAAACCAACCAATTAAACGATAACACGTGGTTAAATGAGTCTTTGACCTAAACGCCAAATCTGAAGAGTCTTTGGACAAATCTGAAACCCTAAGCCCTTTCGGTATAATCCTATGCGTTTTCCATACAATCCTAAGCCCTTCCCGTACAATCCCTAAGCCCTTCCCCTACAATGTTAAGCCCATTCCGTACGTTTTTTTTTTCCAAAGACTCTTCAGGCTTGACATCTAGGTCATAGACTCTATAAAACTCAAGCGTCTACTAGCCATGGTAAGATCATTGATATTTGATATGGGGTTGTTTGCTTTTGACAGCATCCCACTTATTTACTAGGGAAATTCATCGATTTCATGACTATCATTCATACATTACACATCAAACTCGCTCCATAGAGATTGGAGACGCACCCTCGATCTGCAACCCACGAATAAGATCTTCAAAGAGTACTAAATTTCTTTGGCAGTGCTGTACTAGTAATATGGAGTAGAACTTTCCGGGGAATGCTTGAAAAGGAAACGCATGATCCATCTTCTTCATATGTTGTCTGCAGCTGCCCTGGCTACCGGTTGAACTACTTCTTCCCAAATCCCTTGGGCACCCATAATGGCGGCTATCTTTATCCCTCATGGTGTATAGTATGTAAAAATCAACATGAGATCTGATGTGTGATATCCTGCTAGTTTCATTTGGTGGAAAAATGGATGTTGATAGAGTAGTTGTTGCCCTGATAACATAGCACTTAAAATCGATGAACACACTATATAACACACGAGATTTTGTTCACCTCAATAGACTATTTTTATTAAGGGGAATTGGATTTTAATAACCCAAACTATTCGAAATTGGCCACTGGCACCCTCAACTAAAAAGTTGGCCATATATAACCTGAACTATTGACTTATTGTAATCTAGCACCCAACTAACTGACGTCGTTAGTTAGGTTGCTGACGTGGCACAAGTTGCTGACGTGGCACGCTGACAAGTGCACACGTGGATTGACACGTCAGCATGCCACGTTAGCAAATCTTGCCATGTCAGCATGCCACGTTAGCAAATCTTGCCATGCCAGCGAACCCACTAACGGTGTTAGTGATTTAACCGTTAGTGGGTGTTAGATTCCAATAAGTTAATAGTTCAGGTTATATATGGCCAATTTTTTAGTTGGGGGTGCCAGTAGCCAATTTTAAATAGTTCAGGTTATTAAAATCCAATTCCCCTTTTATTAATAATAAACTACAATATAAGTACTTATTAATCGATTACCCCATTTAATTATACATACTACTCTATGACTAACAACGTATCTCAATTAATAATAATAACAATTCGGATAAACAGAATAAAATTTAAATTTCCATATCTTGATCTTTTAATTTTTTTTAAATTAAACTCAAATAAGGACACCGCCCCCAAAATGCTACAAAAAACTTTGGCGAGTGCTCTGTTTAGCAAAACTGCTCAGAGCCTGAGAGAAGTTTTTGAGTTGTCCTCCCTCCAGATAGCGGTGATTGAATGTCTGAAGGGCCCTCATGCTTAGGATTTTTTGACCGTTATTCCGATTGAGGGTTTGGGTCAATGCATGTCCGTAGTGGAGTACTGGGCTATACTCAAATACCGGTTGATGATCACCTTGTACCCGGAAGATGAAACATGTCTCATCTGACGTAAAGCTTGCATGGATAAGTAAGGGGAGCACGCAATTAATTACAAAGAGCTCACTGGTTTCAAATACCGGCATGACTGAGTACAGGACGTTTTGTGGGACATCCTGAGAAGAGCTGGATTTCTGCCAAAAAGGAGGCCCCTGTAAATTTTATCACAGACCCTGCGGAAGGGAGATCAACCCTGCGACTAGCGGATCTGCTTGTCTTTGGTTAGGAGAGGGGGAAACATGCTTGCGTGGACCTCACGGGGGTATCTCCTTTAGTTGGGTTAAGGGAAACAGGGTTTGTAGCAGGGCAAACATCAAGAAAGGCGGAATCGAAGAAAGTAGAGAAGCATGCTAAAGCTTGTGCAAAGAACCAACATGTCTTTATCCCCTTGGCCTTTGATACCTTTGGCTTTCTAGCTCCAGAAGCTATTCGTTTCTTGACCAGGGTCCAACGGGTTGTCCACAGCAATAGTTTATCTCCAATGGGGCAAGGATTTGTCTTTAGTAGACTAGAGTTCGCAATTCAGAAAGGGGTGGCGGCGTAGCTTGTTGCCCGTCTACCTTCTACCTTCTATTGTGATGTAACTTTCGTATTTCGCTTTAATGAGAATCTAATTTGTTAAAAAAAAAAAACTCAAATTTGACTTAGTTAAGTTCCTTAATTTGACTTGCGCCAGAGGTTCTGTAGTTACTTAGCCGAGTCCAACGGGTTACGCATAGTAATGTTATCACCCATCTATGAATTTAGTTTTAATAAAACCTAGCTTTGTATACGAAAAGTGGTTAGTAGTATAGCTTATTACTCATTTGTCTTTTATTTTAATGTAACTTGGGATGGTGTTACTTTAAAAGTGAAGTAAAAACCAATTAAACTTCCTTATGCTCTTTCATGGCTATTTTCGCAGGAAAAACAAAGACCTCCAGCAAGATCTTAAAGTTTGTCATCATCCCGACTGTTAGTGCAACAGTCATTGCTTCCATCTGCATTTTCGTGGTATTAATCAGGAGGAAGAAACATCTTGTCAAAAAAGGTGAGTATAAGTTTTCATCGAGTACTTTAATGTGTTAATATCATATATGCATGTCGTCGCAACACTTGGTGGTAAAATCATTTTTTATGCAAATATTTTAACTTTCATAGGAGATGGTGATTGGTGAACTGTTATATTTAATACTAGATTATACCCCGGAACGTCCCGGGGTTGAGAAATCTAATATGATATCAATTTTACAGATGAAATAGAATGATGCGCTTTACAGTTACATGTAGGAAAGCTTCGGGTAGCACTTAATCTAAAACAATTAACAATGTATCTCCAATGTTAGTGTATAACCTTAAACAATGTATAACTCTAATATTAAAAGCGAACCTAAAACAATGTACAACTCCAATGCTAACACATGTTGTAAATAAAATTCATATTTACTGGTTGAACATAATTAATAACTTGCCTATACATGATTAATGAATAACCTGAACGCTTTGTGTTTTTTCCTGTATGAACAAAATCACACAAAAAAATAGTCGTTTTTTCTCCGTTTTTTATATTGCACTATGGTACTCGTTGGAAAGATAATAAAACCCTCGTTAATTTGGTGTAATTTTTTTCTTTAAAAAATCTCTATATAAAAGATATTAACGTTTAAAAGTTATAGGAGTAAACATTAAAGAGAAAAATTTAATTTTGTTTTTAAATTATTATTTTCCTAAAATAAAGCCTTTGCCACATGGGATGACACATGGCACACTCAAGGGGGAAAATGCTCTCTTTGAATGCCATGTCATTAAAATGGCTTTGGTTTATTATATATATCCCGAAAGCGTCCCGGGGTTGAAAAATATAACAATTCTAATAATACTAATACTAATAGTAATAATTATTACTCTTGTAATTAAACAAATAAAAAAATAATCTTGCTATAAGGTGACACCATGTGTTGCATGTTGCGCGATTTTTCTCCTAACTTCTCTTGATGAAGTATACCTATGCATCTTTAGAAGAGTAAAATTCCAATGAAAGCATGGCGATTGGGCTGAATTTCAACATCGTATATAAGAACCTGGTTTAAAAGAAAAACATGATTAATGAATAACCTGAACATTTTGTGTTTTTTTCCTATATGAACGAAACCCAAAAAAAAAATAGTCGTTTTTTTCTCCGTTTTTATATAGCACTATGGTACTCGTTGGAAAGATAATAAAACCCTCGTTAATTTGGTGTAATTTTTTTCTTTAAAAAAATTTAGTACATAAAAAATATTAACGTTTAAAAATTATGGGGGGGAAATATAAGAGAGAGAAATTTAAATTTGTTTTTAAATTATTTTTCCTAAAATAACTCAATTTAATTTTAGTAGATTAGGTTTTATATTATTATTTGTTTTATTTTTAATTTGCCACATGGCATGACACATGGCACACTCAATGAGGAGAATGTCTCCTTAAGTGCCATGTCATTAAAATTGCTTTCTTTTATTATATATATAGATTTACCTTTAGTCTAGAAAACAAGGATGATTCCTACATTAAAAGGATTAAAGAGACACTGACTATAATTTTCCAATGCTTTTTTGGGCTTCAACTCAATTCTCAATCTCAATCTAGTCATAAAAGATTTGAGCATGTTAATTTGACATGAATGGAAAAAAAAAAGATTCTAAGTAACAATTAAGTACCAGCTAGTTATCTACACTGTATCACTTTTTTTTTGAACGGCCAACAAATTGGAATCACTCACGGAACACTGGAGTATTATCGTGCCACCAATGTTGCCACGCGATCATATTCCACCACCAAGTCACCAATTCAGGAGGAAACTCATAATTATGAGAAAACCCCCTTTGTGAGATTCGAACCCAGGACCTTATGGCCCCTAAGTCTTATCTCACCACCAAGATGCCACTAGGCTATAAGTCTTATCCACATTGTATCACTACTTTACAAGACGGATGCCCATGCTATGGCGTAGAACACATACCGAGGTTTTGTTTTCTTTCTTTTATTATTTGCTCAAAAAATTTACAATTGTTTTTCTATTTTATTTGGCAACAAAGTAACAAGTCTGTTAAAATCAAATTCACTTATCTATTAATGTCAAGTTCCTTACCATATGTATTGATCAACGTGTCTTCAAATCCTCAAAGGGAAAAATAATATGTATTTTCCTTCTAATGCTCATTTTCTTTCTTTTTGGAGCAGAAGTTAACACTATGGACATAAGCACCATTGAATCCCTACAATACGACTTTGAAACCATAAAAAAGGCTACCAATAACTTTTCGGAGAGCAATAAACTTGGAGAAGGTGGATTTGGCCCGGTGTACAAGGTGATATAAAAATACAAGTTTTTTCTTTGATCTCTTTTATATGTGGACTAGAAATCTTAAACTTACTTGAAATTTGGAATGCTAGGGTAATCTTCAAAACAAACAAATAGCAGTGAAGAGGCTCTCAAAGGATTCCGGACAAGGTGAAATCGAGTTCAAGAACGAGGTCATGCTTGTCGCAAAACTACAACATCGTAATTTGGTCAGGTTCCTTGGTTTTAGCTTAGAAGGAATTGAAAGGCTTCTCATATACGAGTTCATGCCAAATGGAAGCCTTGATCATTTTATTTTTGGTAATGTCTTTTCAATATCCAAGTGTAGTGTATACCACCAAGAAAACTAAAAAAAAACACATGTTATGTATAGATGTATAGGCATAGGATCAAATGACAAGTATGATTAAGGTAAGAAGGGTAAGAAAAATAATATAGTGACAAGTGGCAAAGTTGAAAATACATAGAGAAAGACAATACAGTAAAAAAGAATAAAACCCTGGTATACTCAATTCATCTTCTCCAATTCTCTTTTCATGTACATAGGGAAGGACAAAAACCCTCCATTTTCAAAACTAAAAGCCCGTAATATTCAAAACAAAAAACCACTATAACACAACCAACACCACCACTGACCACCACCATTTCTCTGGAAACCGGGCCTGAAACCAACAACACCATCTCACCACTTTCACCTTCAACAACCTGTTGTGAGTTTCATATTTGAAATCACCATTCCACATCCACCGCCACCACTCCACCGTCCACTGCCACCACAACTTATTTCTCCACCATCAGTCTAAGTTGTTTCTTTATCCACCGTCGGTAGTCAGGGTTATTTTCCTAATTTGTGTTTTTTTTTTCATTGCGTTTATTAGGTTATCAAACCTAATTTGTGTTTTTCGCCGCATTGTGTTTTAGTTGGGCTTCTTCTTTTTGTTCTTATTCTTCAAGATGTTTCAAAATAAGTGAATTGTGTTTTTTTTAAGAATAGAGTGAATTATGTTTTACAATAGGTTAGTTTTTTTTTTTTTTTTGATGAATTATCGTTTTCTGGGTGAATTGTGTTTTATCTCATAATTGTTTACTATGTTAGTCTTTTTTTGGTAAATGTGTTTTATACTAGCTTAGTTTCTGAGTGGGTTGTGTTTATCTCACTATAACACAATGGAATAAATCAGTAAAAAGTTTAGTTATAAAACACAAAGATAAACAAAATGCTAAAGCATAACACAACTTGTATAAATCATCAGTTTTATAAAACACAATAAAAAACATAATGCTAAGGTAAAAAACAATGAACTCATGATACCTAATTCAATGTTTTTTATATTGATATGATACTCATATTAAAGATAGAAAAATGATTGTTTTTATGGTGTAATTTTATAAAAAAAATAATGTTGTATGAAAGGGTGATTAATGTTTTTTTAAAAATGAGGAAGGATGAACAGAGAGAATATTTTATTGCATGGACCATACTACCTCTTATGTAACCTATGTGCCTAGAAAGTTTGATCTATTTTACCCACTTAATCAAAGCCCTTAATTATTTAATTAAGTGGTCAAAAATGCTTCTTAGACTTCCTACACTAACTATACTTTCTATTATATCCTAACCATACATGTATAGCATGTCAATTGTGTTTGCAGTAATATTGGTGGTGTGCATCTTGTTGTTCTAAATCCCTATTATTCAATATCACCTTGTATTTATCACCTAAAGAAAAAAAATTCTTACTAACATTTTGTAATTTTGGTAAAGATCCATCTAAGGCTGCCTTGCTTGATTGGAATAAGCGTAGCAACATTATAAAAGGGGTTGCTCGTGGCCTTCTTTACCTTCATGAAGACTCTCGTTTAAGAATAATCCATCGTGATATGAAAGCAAGTAATGTTTTATTGGATGAAGAAATGAACCCAAAAATCGCAGATTTTGGCATGGCAAGGTTGTTTAACCTACAAGAAACTCATGGCTGCACAAATCGTATTGTTGGAACATAGTAAGTACATCGTCTTTTAATACTACTCACTATGCATATAACAAGATTTTTCCAAACATTCATTGTCTCCTAATTCTTTCTTACTACCACTCTTTAGTGGTTATATGCCTCCAGAATATGTCATGCATGGCCAGTTTTCTGTAAAATCAGATGTTTTTAGCTTCGGAGTATTAGTGCTTGAAATAATAACATGTCAAAAGAACCAATACTTTAAGATTGAGGAGAAAACATAATTCCTTCTTAGCTATGTAAGTACTGAATGACTGCATTATACATCTAAGTTCTATCCTCATGCTAATAATCTAATCACCCAATCTCTTACAGGCATGGAAAAGTTGGAGATATGAAACTGCCTCAAATATGATAGATCCTGCTATGAAGGTGGAACCTAGTTCTTTACAAGAAATCATGAGAACCCTTCACATTGCATTACTCTGTGTTCAAAACAATGCTGCTGAGAGGCCAACTATGGCTTCACTTGTTCTTATGCTTAATAGCTCGTCTCTTACTCTCCAATTACCATCTGAACCTGCTTTTTTTATGCATAGTTCTTCAGCTACCACAAGCGGCTTGGGAAGCTACAATCAAAGATCCTCACACTCTTCAGGAAAAGATGCTTCAATCTCTGAGATTGTTGCACGATAGTGCTATCGATGTATTCAATATTGTAATAATCCACTTTGTCAAGCGTTATTTGTAAATATGATTCATAGACATCAACATGTAATACACATATACTTACTCTTAGTATACCACATTAACAGTGATACATGATAACCATTATGAGTTTCTCCTAGTTGATGTAATAAGTCAAACACATTATATTGTATCATGTATAATTAATTTTTAAATAAAAGATTTTCTATTTCTGCTTTATGTTATGAAGGACCGATGTAGGATATGCGTTAAATGCATTGTGTTATCTTCCTTTCAAAACCGTCGGAGTTAAACGAACAACTAAATGGACTTTGAAATTCAAATGGTCAACTTAACGGAATTATACTTAAACTGACAAATTTTCAAATCGGGTCAGTGGTGTAAGGCAGACATTGGTTCATGTAAGTTCAAGGTGTGCAAGATCGGATCTCAGTACGACTGTTGGTTCCAGTTGTGTGTGAGTATCTGATCATCTGTGTACGAAACAACCCACTTAGATCATGTTCGACTAACTGTGCGTTTCAGGGGGAGAATGTGTCGAAGGATGATCAATCCTAACATTTTCCGGTTTCAAGGGTAAATTGGTCCTTTACGAACGTTTGAAATCATTTCCCAAACTTGAAACCAGGTCCCCGTGCGTTAAAAATGAGTTTTGAAATTGCAGGGGCAAATTGGTAATTTTTTGGAAGGTTTTCAGCTCATACGCCTAGGCCACATTGGTACATGTATGAACCCATACGTGTGCATACATACACATATGAAGCATGGCGTATAAGGGCTCATTTTGTGTCATTTTTGTAAGTTCTGAAAAGTTGAGGGTTTAAAGGTGCCATACGTGTGAAAAGCTTATACACGTATGATATCTCATACGGGTCAAGGGTGAACGCGTATGGGAGGGGCATATATAAGCAACAGTTATTTCATTCTGACCAACTTTCCATACGCCTTCTCTGTGTTCTAAACCCAAAACCCCTTTGACCGTCCCTTTGACTTTGCAATCCATTACAACCCAATGTTTTTCAATCATCATTCAGCATTCAAAATTGAAAGGTGATTCTTTTGATAATTTTCATATTTTTCATCTGTTAATTTGTGGGTTTGTTTGATTATTAGGGTTCAAATAAAACCGACCTTAAAACCCAAAATATACACTCAAAACATAGTCTAAAATCAAAATGGTTTTGAGGGTTTATTAATCGGCCCTATTAGTACTTATCTTACAAATTTCTGGCCCTATTAGTTTTAAAAAATTTGAACTGCCATACGCGTATAGGTTCATACGCGTGTCACCATAGACACGTATGAAGGCCATACGCCTAACAGTTCAGAAGTTTAGCGATTTTGTGTTTTTGATCAAATTTAAGTCGTTTTCGATGTTCTTATGTGTTATGTATGACTATGTGCAGAAATGCAGTTCTTTTGGGGCTGAAACACAATGTCACTGAACATCTGGACCCAACATCGAAGCACGCCGCGGATTATGTTGAAGTTATAAATTTCTTTCATCGTTCAAGAATCTTTTACGCCATTTCCACTCCTTACACGCCGTATCTCAGTCACCAGAAGCAGTTTTGGGAATCAGTGGTGTTGGATTGCGCTCGTAATCCAATAGCACTTGTTCGACGTGTTAATGGACCGGAAGTAGTTATCTCTCAACAAAGTATTCATGAAGCTTTGCACCTGGATGATCGTGATGACTATCCTATCCAGTTTCCGAAGTACCTAATCAAAGGATTCTTTAAATGGCTCAAGTATGTGCACAACATGAAAGATTCCATGTTTCTGAAGTCTGGTATATCCGGTCATTATAGATACTTCATGGATATCCTAATCCATTGCCTTAGTACCAGAATCACAAGCTTTGATGGAGCCCAGATGACTATATGCTCAGCTATGGAGGCCCGTTCAATTTCTCGGGCATGATTTTTCACCATATGAAGGAGAACATGGGAACGACGTACAGGTAACAAGAAAAGAGATCAATTATGTACCCAAGATTTCTACAAATGATATTTGATGCCCAAATTTCAAATCTTCCAAAAGTGGAAAGTGGTATTATATAGCTGGAACATATGAATGACATCGTCATGTCCAGGATGAAAACTTACAAGAAGAGCACAGAACCAACCTATAAGAGGATCATTGGGCGTATTCTGAGAAAAGATTATTCAGAACCACCACAGGATTGCTAGAGAAACGATGACAATGATTCTGATGTTGAGGTAGTCGATCTTGTGACTGATGAAGACAATGATGATGATGATGATGATGATGGAGAAAAGGGTGGTGAGGCTCCTCAGGGGAATATCCCTAGGCCTTCACCGACTAGTGGTGTTCCTATTATTATTTTTGAACCTATGTCTACTACTACTTAACCTGATACTAGCAGCGTAATTGTCTGTGAACCAGCCTTAACAGCAACTGTAGAAGCTGAATCGTTTGGACCCCGACCTGATAAGGAAAAGGGCATAGCTTCTACAGTCGAAGAACCTAGTCCCAAGAAGACTCAGGCAACTCAGCAGTCTGGCGAAAAGTCTGACAGTGTTGATATTGGGGATGATGATCCTAAGGCTCGATTTATGGCCAAGATTACTAAGGAAAGAAAAGAGTTTGAGCGTCAAAGGCAAGCCCGCGAACTTGGGACCCGGCAAGAATGCGAGGCACTGCGAAAGGAAAGAGCCTAACGAGATGATCCAGAGTTTTCGGTGAGCATGGCTGATTTGGATCCTGAGATAGCAGAAGAAAGACCAAGCAGGAAACGTGTTGCTGCTAGCTCGAGCGAGTCTTTGATAGCACAGTTACCAAAGAAGAACAGGAAGTCGTCTAAAGCCAAATTTGCGACATTCAAAGAACCAACATCATCCACCACCCAACCCAAACAAACCAAAACAACCAAACTAAAGAAACACGAATCCTAGATTGTCGGGTTAGCGCTAGGGGCGGCAATTATTGACACGACCCGAAAACCGACCCGAACCCGACACGGAAAAAAACAGATTTGGGTCAAGTAACACGACCCGTTTAAAAAAACGGGTTGGGTTCGGGTCGACCCGTATTAAAAATGGGTCGGGTTAGGGTTGACGCATATATAAAATGGGTTGACCCGTTAACCCTTTTAAGTAATTAGAAAAAAAAATGTATTACATTTTTGTTTTTCTTTTTTCATTTTTATTTACATGGTTAGTTAAAATTGTATTATTTTTGGCACACTATATTATTTATTTGTCACACTTATATACTCACATTAAACATTTTATTGAAAACCCGCTTACAACCCAACAACCTGCTTAGAACTCATGAACATGTATGACTCATTTAAAAATATGGGTTAAACGGGTCATCTTCGGGTTGACCCGTTTTTTATGTGGGTCGGGTTCAGGTTGAAATATTTGACACGAATAATAATATGGGTCGGGTTCGGGTTGCACATTTCAACCCATCAACCCGCCAACCCGCAACCCGTAAACCCGCCAACCCATCAACCAGCACGATTGACACCCCTAGTTAGCGCCAATATTGGTAGTGATTCCACAGGGTTTTGATAAAGAAGTATGTTTATAAAATGTGATAGGTCTAAGGACAAGACCAAGGATGTTTAGAGACAACAAGTTAGAAGAGCCGAGCCTCTAAATGTTAGCAAATAAACAAGGGTTGGAAAAGTACGATGTGCTCGCAGTCTTTTCTATGAAAGTGTTCGTGAATATCGGATGCCAATAAAAGGAGAAGAAGCTCTCCTTTTATAGTACCACGATATACGACTTTCTCAGCTCGTCCTCTACCCTTGATGGGGCCCGGCCCATGTAGAGGTGTCTCTAGGTTTCTAGCCCAAGTCCCTAGGCCCAATAGTGCAAGTGGTTTGGCTAAAAAAGAGGGGAAATGGGAGATGTTACCGTTCTAACGTAAATACACGTGGCGTCCGTCAATTGGACACTGGTGGGCGGCGGACACATGGCGTCCGCCTAGTGGCTGTAGCAGGGCGGTGAGTAATCATCTCCTTCTCGAAGAACCTGAGACAAGTTGAAGGGTTGCAAAAGTCTTTAACGAAGATATCTTGGCTGGGAGGCCGCCACGTCATCGTCCTTTCTGACTGTCAGGTAATGCGCAGCCATTGATTGGCCGGAAAGTCTGACGAGCAGCCTGCAGCGTTAGGAACAGTTGCCTGGGGCAGGAGTGTGTGTCTCGAGGATGCCCCATAAGGCATCTTTGTAATCGTGTTGGTGAAGCTTTGTCTATCTTGCTGAAGAAGCTTCACAGTGTGTCAGTCCCGCTGAAGTAGAATGGGCGGGTAAGTCTTGGAGCGCTCTAAGTTCTGTGCAACCTGCTTGTACTACGGGCAGGCGAGGCTGCGTCATCTGTTAGATGGACAGTAGTCACCTCGTTTTATGTAAAGCTGGCACATTGTTTTTACCTTGTGATATGGTATTTGTGGACGCTTTGGTACCATATCCCTTCAACAACCTGGTGAGCATGTTGTACAAGCAGGTTGCACAGAACTTAGAGAACCAAAGGAGGAGAGCTGAATTAGAGAACCGAGATCGCCAGTTCCTGACCATTATCAATGAAACCAGATCAGAGAACAGAAGATTATATGCTACCCTTGACGAGACAATGCTTAAGCTATCCGGCAATGAGCAAGAGAGTCGCTTGTTTAATCATGAGATAAAACAAGGAATTGTCTTACCATTGTGGACTCAGAGAATCAAAAGTTGAAGAAGCATGTTTATAAGTACTTCAACAAGCACAAGAGACTCTGTGACACCTGGCAAACTTAGGTTAGTAACTTTGGCAAAACCAGTAAGTCTACCTTAGCGAGTCATGCATAAATTATACTTAACAATGTCAGTTGAGTCGTTTCGATGCTTCTGGGAATCATCAGGAGTCGTTGAAATGATCCAAGGGATCATTGGGAGTCGGTCCATAACCATGTGTACAAGGATTGGTGACTTGTAGAATCGTCGGATTTAATGCACACACGCAAGTCTCGAGTCCCGGGGATTAGTGAACGAATGTGAATGTGTTAGTTATCATGCATCATGTGTTTATAATCATTATATAACTTGTCAGTATATCAATACATGCTTACATGTGTTAAAATATTGTTTAACACGTTGAAAACCCATATCAGCCTGCAGGGGCGATTAGGATTCCTAATGGCCACCTGCAGGGGCAATTAGGGTGCTACTCGCCACATGTAGGGGGAGAGTAGGATTCTAAATGCCTGTAAAGGTAGCAATTAGGATTCCTAATTGCCACCTACAGTTCCTACTCGTGTGTAACATCATAAACAGCTAGAAATAGCTATAAATACCATACTTGGCTTGTAAAACATCATTTGTGAAACCCTAACTCGCCCCAAACTTCTCACACACCGTACTTGACCTCTGGAACTCGGTTTTGCCCAAAAGCCTACCATTTCCAAGCTTTACACATCCTATTTAGCAAAATCTAATGTATGTTATCCATCCTAAGCTTCTATAATGTTGTTATTTTGATCTCTAATTGTCCAGACCTGGTTTTGTGAAGTTTGTGTCTTTGAAAACCTTTGAAAAACAGTTTTAAAACAAGTCTAATCCTTTATATGAGTTATATGCTAATGGTTCAAGCAAAGAACGGATTTTTATGATTAAAACATGGGGATTCTTATGTGTTTAATGTTTTACTAATATGGATAAGTTGTTAGGATTATTATCTAGGAGTTTAAAGGTTGTTTGATGTGTTTTAAAGATAATATGCGTTTTGACCCGTTTGAGTGATTTAGGAGGATTTAGGATGTTATGAAGTGATTTGATGATTGTATGATGTTAGGATTTATACTAGAATGATGTAGTAAGAGTAGGATGATGATTTGCAACGTGATTATGTGATGAAATCTGATTATTTGCCATTTAGGGTAAGTTATGCATGATTTGATGTGATGTTTTCATAATATTATTTCATTTTGGGAAATGCTTGCAATTAGGGTGATAGACTGATGATAAATTAGGGGTTTTCATTTAGGATATGTTGCTTGATGATTTTGGATTGATGTTGGGTGTTTTTACATGTTTCGGATCTGATTTGGAGGATCAAACGCGCAAAAAGTGGCTCCTGGTCTGCAGGGGGTTAGTAGGATTGCTACTCGCCTGTCCAGGGGCGAGTAGGGTACTAATTGCCACTTGTAGGAAGCGATTAGGCCCCTACTCGCCTGAAGAGGTGGCCATTAGGATTCCTAATGGCTAGTTTGATTCCTAGTCGCGTGTTTTGATGCCTAGTCGTGTGTTTTGCTACTGTAAGTATATTTTGAGATCCCAAAACACGGTTTGACACCTGGTAACATATTTAGAATGACGTGGCATGTCTAGAAACCTGATAACACGTGTTCGAACTCGTATATGCAATATGTGAACTGTATGCTAGACTCGGTGAACTATTGTGCGTGTTAAGAACATAGTCGCGTATGATTACTTGATTTCTTTTACTTGGCTGAAACGTAGGATGTCGGGTCACCAATGGGATATCGGGTCTTGTCTGGTCAGGTTAAGGTTCAAACGTGTTTTCAAAGATAAAATAGTTATGTTCTGGACATTCATGGACCTGTTAACCTACGGTTTATTAGTCCGGGTACTCACACACATCTCATGATAGGTCGCCGTCATTAGGGAACTATCATAACATTTTCGGATTAACTGTTGTCAAGAACGCAACCTAAGGTGAGTTCACGGCCCCACTTATACTAGTTTTGTTTTCTGGGGAGAAACATGCTACACCTTTTGAATTCACAAAATCATGTTATACTATGGTTATCATTATATTACTATAGGACTCATCTAAATCTCAAGGAAACCACTAATACGGGTATGTAGTGGGGAAATGTAGATAGATCTATTGGGCCTGACAAACCCCACCCGGATCGATTAGAGGTCGGACGGGTGCATATTATCTCTATCACAGATGGTCTACCGGAGATGATGGAAGTCCAAAGGGTACACACTATGGAAAATCACAGTCAGCAATGGTTTCAATCATAGTAGTAATATACTTAACCCCTAGCTAGTGTTCACACAACGTAGTAGTAGCAGAAATGGCTTTTAGGAGGATTTAGGATGTTATGAAGTGATTTGATGATTGTATGATGTTAGGGTTTATACTAGAATGATGTAGCAGAAGTAGGATGATGATTTGCAACGTGATAATGTGATGAAATCTGATTATTTGCCATTAAGGGTAAGTTATGCATGCTTTGATGTGATGTTTTATAGTGTTATTAAATTTTAGGAATTGCTTGCAATTAGGGTGATAGATTGATGAGAAATTAGTGGTTTTCATTTAGGATATGTTGCTTGATGATTTTGGATTTATGTTGGATGTTTTTACATGTTTCGGATATGATTTAGAGGGTCAAACGCGTGAAAAGTGGCTCCTGATCTGCAGGCGGCGAGTAGGATTACTACTCGCATGAAGAGGTAGCCATTAGGAATCCTAATGGCCAGTTTGATTCCTAGTCGCGTGTTTTGATGCCTAGTCGTGTGTTTTGCTGCTGTAAGTATATTTTGAGATCCCAAAACACGGTTTGACACCTAGGAACATATTTAGAACCCCGTGGCATTCCTAGAAACCTGATAACACGTGTTCGAACTCGTATATGCAATATGTGAACTGTATGCTAGACTCGGTGAACTATTGTGCGTGTTAAGAACATAGTTGCATATGATTACTTGATTTCTTGTACTTGGCTAACACGTGGGATGTCGGGTCACCAATGGCATGTCAGGTCTTGTCTTGTCCGGTCAGGTTAACATTCAAACGTGTTTTCAAACGTAAAATGGTTATGGTCTGGACATTCAGGGACTAGTTAACCTACGGGTTATTAGTCCGAGTACTCACACACATCTCATGATAGGTCGCCGTCATTAGGGAACTATCATAACATTTTTGGATTAACTGTTATCAAGAACGCAACCTAAGGTGAGTTCACGGCCCCACTTATACTAGTTTTGTTTTCGGGGGAGAAACATGCTACATCTTTTAAATTCACAAAATCATGTTATACTATGGTTATCATTATATTACTATATGACTCATCTAAATCCCAAGGAAACCACTAATATGGGTACCTAGCGGGGAAATTTGGATAGATCTATTGGGCCTGACAAACCCCACCCGGATCAATTGGAGGTCGAACAAGTGCATATTGTCTCGATCACACAAGGCCTACCAGAGATGACGATAGTCCAAAGGGTACACACTATGGAAAATCACAGTCAACAATGGTTTTAATCGTAGTAGTAATATACTTAACGCCTAGCTAGCGTTCACACAACGTAGTAGTAACATAAATGGCTTTTAAAGACTGATGAAACGTTTTATATAAAACCTGTGAACTCACCAGCATATATGTTGACATTTTCAGCAAGTTTTCTCAGGTCGATATGGTAGCAGCAGTCGAATTAGGCGCATGGAGTCGCACTTGCGTCAAGGATCATGTCTCGGTGTCAAAACGTGAAACATATGTTTCATCTTTACTTTGGTTTTGTAAACTTGAATTGCTTCCGCTGTATTTGAGATCATAGTTTTTTATTTTTGCATTGTTTGGTTTACGTTATCTTAACTCATATAGTGGTCGTTTATTTTGACCGTTGACTTGGATCCTGGTGTGTCACGCGCCCCGCGGTAAAACTCTGCAAGTGGAATTTGGGGGTGTAACAGACTCACTTCAAGGGATATTGATGATGGAGATGATTGTGATGACAGTGATGATGAAGAAGAAGATGAAGAGGATGATGTCGGTGATGATCATGAATCAGGAAAGGATCGTTCTGGGGATGACGAGGATGAGGAGGATCCGGGAAGTGATTGTGGTGTAGCGGCCAGACAGACAAAAACGGTCGATGCACAGTTTAGGGAGAGACGAGCAAAGAAAGATCAGGATGATAGTGGTGAACCAGGTGCAGAAGAATGTTCCTCACAGCCTGGTCCAACTGAAGAAGACCTCCTGTTATTCAGGGAAGTTGTGAAGTCTAAGGATCTACCTCTCGAGTGGACACAAGCTTTCTAAAACATGTTTTTCATAGATGACGATGGGAACCCTGTTATGAAGCTGTATATGGATTTGGAGGAAGGTGAAATACCTCTAGAGCCATCCAGGGAAGAAGTTACCCAGATCTTCAGTCTTAGATACGAATAGGTGATTCCAACGGACACAGCTGAAACAGTCAATGAAGATGATTCGTTGGAAGATATTGAGATCGAAGACATCACTGCTGAAGAATATTCAGAGTATGTGCATGAAAATGCTAAGATTCGTGTTGATATCCCTATTCCTACCTACCAAGACTTTGATATTGTTGAACGATTGTTGAAATCACAACCGCTTGAAGCTAAACCAGAATCTAATGAAGACAGGAAGAAACGGGTTCAAGCAGCATGTGAGGCGTAGTATTCAAGAAGGAAGCCATAATAGACTCAAGCAAAGAAAGTTACTCAGTAATGGAATATCATGTCTGGTAACATTGTGAGTTGGATGTTCGTGGCACAGTCGAATGAGATAGGGATTAAGTTCGAGACCGGTATTCTCTACTTCTCAAGTGTATACAAGATCAAGTCCCTACCATACTGGTATGTTCGTGATCTTGCAACATTGAGGCCGATCAAGACTAACAACACCCTGGAGATGTATCAAGGTTTGTTGGAAAGGGAAAGCAACTTGAAGTGGGTATACATTCAGCCGCAGTATCCGAAGAGCTACCAGTCTAATGAACTTCATCACATTACTGGTAAGCCTACTTGGAAGCACAAGATCACCCCTCCAGAGATTATGACCAAGGTCCCACTTGTGGCGATGGGACAAGACTTCTCGGACAAGTTTATCTTTTGGTATTATGATTATCTGACAACCGAACCAGTCATCGTTTTGAAGAATGATCCCAAGATTTGCAGGAAGATACGTGTTTGGGATCCTATGTGGCTGATGAATCTCTCTGAATAAGACATGCAGACGCTGAACAAGAATTAGATACATTTCCAGGATCAAGATGCTGATCAAGCTTTCAGGTTTCAGAAGATGGTTAGATATTGTGCTACCAAGAAGATACACTCGGGATGTGACTCGTCTAAGTTGCAGGTTATAGACGCTTGAAGATAGTTGCTGGTTAGAAGAACGGGTTTTAGTAGTTTGAGTTTTGTGTTTGTTTTGTAAATATCCAGCTAGGTCCAAGGGGGGTCTGTAAATACACCTTCGGATATGTCCCTAGCTTGGATATTGGGTTTGGATCATGTTTAGATCGTTTCGGGCTCGTTTTGTTGATTGTATAGCTTGTAGGGGTATTTTAGTAAACGTCCTGGTGCCATAAGTGTACATGAGGTACACGTATGAGGCCCATATGGATTATGTTGAAGGCGTATGACAGCAGACACTATACATACCCCATGACTTGTCCAATTTTGTAGAACTTCTGCCATATTAACAAGTTGCAGCCCTTAAGTGTGTGTATTTGTGCGTGTGCTCTCCATATTATTATATTTTCCATAAATACTAACCTATTACAACTAACCGGATTATTGATTCTGCCTTTAATCCGATACATGCATGATACATCGTTTCTTTTCCGAAACATGATCCTACAGTTTTGTTGTTAAAGAAAGATGTTAGTGAGCTTAAATGAACAATTTTAAACAAACAAGATGCCATTAACTACTACATCACTAATCTACAACAAACCAAAAAATCATTAGCAACAGCACACTGTGACTATGAGACCATCAAAAGGAAGTTGGAGACTTATTCCAACTCAAGATATGTGCTAGATCATATCATTGATAGCCAAATCACAGAAAAATATGGGAATGGGTTGGGTTACAATTCAGTTCCTCCTCCTTTGTGTGACAATTATTCCAAGTGACCAAAGGAGACGGATCTCACAAACTTTGTCATCAAAACATCACTTGTTGCTAACCCATCTGAGATAAAGGAAACTGAGATTGTTAAAGATGAGAATTATGTGTTGTTTGAAACTGAGTATGAAGATTCTGATGAGGAATCTGAGAGATCGGGTTTAGGATTAACACTATCTATTCCACTTGAAAATCACATTGAATGTGACCCTAAACCCAAAGTCAAAAAGCAACATAGTAAACCTCAACAGGTAAAACAACAAGCTGCTCCTCAGAAAACTCATCAGAATCAGCAGAACCAACATAATCAATCAAAGAAAATCAATTAGGTTCCAAAGAAAGAGTCTAGGAAAAACAAATCGGTTCCAACGACTAAAGAAGTCAAGTTTGTCAAATCTACGGGTACAGATCAGGTGCAATATTTTAAAAACCGCTCAAATCTTGAGTATTTTGAACAAAAGGATAAAATATATCGTGCATCTAGATCTCATTACCATGAAGCATCCTCAAGTACCACTAGATTTGGAAGCTCTAGCGCGAGATCTTCTCAGTATAGCTCAGGGTATTCACAGTATGAACCTCAATACTATGAAGAGTGGAGGTCATGCTTTGAATGCAACGAGGTTGGACACATTAGCTCTCACTGTCCCTATCTGAGATACATGAAGGCTAGCACAAATGAACCCCTTAGAAACAACAACAAAACTCATTTTGGCTCTCCAAACTGAAAGTTTTATGATAATAATTATCAAAATGAGAGACCAAACCCTTTTAAAAGAAAACAAATAATTGTTGTTGAAACTCCAAAGCCTAAAACTGAGAAGGTCGTAAAACCTAAGGTCTGAAGGCCTAACGCAAACCCTAAGGGAAGTCCAAAGGGAAACCCAAAGGAACAATCTAAGGCCAAACCCAAACCTGCAAAACAAAAAGTTTTCAAAGATAAATCTTAGCAGGTTTGGAGACCTAAATTAGTAAATTCTTCTGAGAGTTCATCATCAAGCGATCCTACTCCAACTCCTCATGGTAGGTGGATGGATCCACCTATTATTATTGACCTAGGCCGACAAAAGACAATCAAGGCCTAGGTCCCCCTTTAGAACTAATCTTTAAATGAGTGTCCAGGGTTTCTAGGAGGAGCTAGCAGCAGTCATTGATTGTTGACAGTGGGGCATCTTAGCACACAATAGGTGACATATCATTCCGATAACTTGATCACAACATCTTTGGAAGATATGTAACCTTGGCCAATCAAAGGAGGGAGTTTGTTGTGAAAGAAGAAAGAAGAGAAAATGTCCAATGAGATTAAATTCATTACAACGGGTATCAGTAATGAATAAGAATGGATTGGGTGGTCGCTGTAGAACGGTTCCTTCATTATCTAAAGGGTTACTGACTGAAGGTCTTTGGTACTCTAATGGCGATAAGATGGATCGCGTTGACTTTGGTGATTTTGTCATTGGTGGTTACAAAATTGAAGCTGAATCCACAACGGGGGGATATTCATACATGGGAGGTAGTCACATGTGTTTCCTGCAACCTGCGAAGCCGAATCAGGTAGCGGCATCGAGCTACTGTTTCCAGGTTTTTCTTTGGATACGCCAACACACATGCGTGACTATGGTTTGTATTTTCTTATCACTTCCATTTTCTTATTGTAGTATAAATTCTGTAACAATCACTACGGATCCAATGATTACAATGTCCACACTCACTACCAAATTGCCAAAAATTTTACAAAATCATTTGACAAATCCAAATTTGACTATCTTTGAATGGTAAAAGTCATTTTGGGAAAATCTGAGTAAACCATATTGGAAAATTAGTTTTTGTTTAACCGTTTTTCTATCGGAATATCCAAAAAGATTTCAATTTCTTTATTATATTTTTTTTTGAATTTTAGGGGGAGATGTAAGACCTTTACCCATATTTCATAGATTAAATGGCATAAAAGAGAGTTTAACGTGAACGAAAATTTTCTTTTGATACCATTACTGACTAATATCTAATAAAATCCATGCCCAAACAACATAAACATTCGACACATAGTTAAAACATGTTCCTAGTAACAACAAGTTAGATTTTAAAATTTTCAAAACATAGCGGAAGATCAAAAAGTTCAACTATGGTAGCCAAATCCCATTTGAGAATATCCAAATTCAAAAGGTCAAACATCGCTTGACTCGTTCGGTTGCTTGATTATCCCACGGAAGTTCACCATATACTCAACCTAACATGAGAACCATAACACAAGATTAGTTGGTACACAAAAGATAATTAAAAACAACTCAAAATCTTGGTTTTGGCAAGCCTCACCGTAAGCTATGGTTTGTAAACCGTAGCTTACGATTTAGATGTTTTCTTGGTCAGACCCCGCCGTAAGCTACAGTGGGTCTACCGTAGCTTTCAGTTGGGACATTCTGCCCCTGGTTTGTTAAGCTACGGTTTGGAGTTGCTGATTTGCAGCAAAACTCCATGCCTTAGCCATTCTTTCACCCTTATTTCATGAGTATACTTATATTGAACCTAAACAAGATCAAAGCACCCAAAATCCCACAACTCTATGATTCTAGGGTGATTTATCAATCCGATTGTTGGGCTTTCATATGTTTCCTAGTCTAATGTTTCCTAGTCTATAGTTCGGTTTGGGAGTTTCCAACCGAAATTGACCCGTTTAGATCAAATTGGCAAAATACTTGAATTTCTAGCTTGCTATCAATCCTAGACTATACTTGCCATTGATTTAATTAATTTGACCTGGGCATAGCAGATTTTATTGACTTCCCATTAGTCCTTTCAGCTAGTGTTGATTACTTCAAGAATCCAGGCATAATTGCCAAAATTCCGTAAGTTTATACCAACCAATACATGGTTCATGATTGTGTTGTATTAATCACCCATGACTTAGATGATAGAGATTTTATCAAAGGAATGCCTCGGGCTCTACAATTTGTGTGGGAATTACCTATACCTTGGCCTTACTTGCCTATTACTCGATTGAGCATGAATTCCCCATTTTGACCCATTAACATGGTCAAAATGATGGTCATTATGCCCATGACCATGATTATGCTAATTTCACTATAGCACGCAACCATAGTAGTGTTCTAGAGGATTCCTCCGCCTCTATAGCCCCTAGGACTACTTAAGCCTTGCTTTGTTCATGTGATCTAATTTCGGCTAGACTACTTTCTTAAGGTTTCTAATAGTGTATCTAGTCTTATTTCAACAATTAAGTTTCTCCCATCATCATAAAACTACGATAGGAATCGAAGTGAATGTAACCATACTAAATCACAATTGGAAAGTACCTCAAATCTTCTCCTTTTGGCGATTATCCGGCTCGCTCTTGACGTCTTTGGTTCCACTTGATCCGCCTAATCAAGCAAACCATGTTACCGTTAGAATCTATTGTTTCCTTTCCACGATACATTAGATCCAAACCCACAATCATCACATATGATATCCACCCAATGACTTATGAGTTTATAGTTATTTTCAGTCTCACTTAGACAATATATCGAACACTTGGTGGACATACATTTTCCAAGAACATTGTGAGTTCAATTTAAACTACTAGTCCACCATTTTACAAGCATAATCTCCCAATTCATATTATTATTTAGAATTTGACTGTAAGAGTTCATCAACAAGCATAATGATCAAATCATGACATAATTTCTTGGGGGTTCCTCCATAAGGTTAAAACCTACCTTCCCTAGCATAACATTTTTATATAATAAAACCAATTGTTAAGAGTTTCACCCTATTTAGGGTAATTAACTAATTCTACAACCCTAGAAACCTAGATTACATTATGTATCAATGATTTTCTTACTTTGAGGACTATCAGAAACATGGTTAGCGGTTTGTTCCTTTTCTCAAAATCAACATAACAAAACCATGAATACCCTCATAACATATAGTATGGTACTGTGTAATTAAGTAAAAACATCTTACAATTACATATTTCTAAATATAATAATTGTAAGGTCGATTTCTATCGATTCACAATGATTTCAATGATGTATAAACCTAATGAAACAATAGTAGTACGTCAACAACACAATACACTAATCGGTAGGCATAAGCAACACGATGTACTATACTGATTAGCCAACACCAACTTAACCCAAACATATAATCGACAGTCATATCATAAACAAACATCAACAACCTAAATGTGCAAACGCATTGTAAACAAAGGAAGATAAAAGCCAGAAAAAACAAATTAACACACAATAATAAACACATCTACTAGTGGTAAAGTAAAATTCTAAACCCCAACACAATAAGCACACGTAACCTTAACCTTAACCATGCACCAAACACCTATTTTAACAACTCACAAGCTTGCAAAACAATGTTATTTTAGGGATGGGTCATCAGAGAACAACCCTAGGTGTCGCAGCCACAGTTTCCTTCCATCTTTATCCTAAGAAGTGTAAGAAGTCTATGTAGGCATTGTGTTTTAATTTGTTTGAGAAATGTTTTATATTCTTTTAACTTTGTGTTACATAAAAAAACAATAAAAATAACAATTTAAAACACAATCAAATGTATTCTAAGCATTAAAGCTAAAACACCATGCGTCCATGCCAAGAAATATAATCAGTGTCTTCAAAAGATAATATGTTTTACAATCTAATGCTTAAAATACATTTGATTGTGTTTTAAAATACATTTCTCCAAAAGTTTAAAACACGTATACATACGTTCTCATATTTCTTAGGAAATATGGACCTTTTACACGGACTCTACCGAATTATATCATAATTAAATTTGGTGCCAAGGGTTTGTTTGGGAAAATGAAGGGGGAAATGAGTTGGAGAAGTCATGACACAAAAAAATGACATGCATATTTTGATAGTATCACGTTTATTTTTCTAACACTAAAATAATGACACAAAAACACGTGCTTTAAATGACATAAAATGGTACGTGTCATCGTTCGCGTGTTAAGAAAGGTGTTTTTTCAATTCGTATAAGATGAAATTTGTAGCAAAAAACCATTTCATACAAAATTTCGACTAAACTTTTGCGTTGAAAATTAGTCAAATTTTCTGTTCGGGTTTTGGGGAATGTATGTTACGACCACCGTATGGCTATGATAATCACAACGCCTACACTTGCGTAAAATATAACCTGCTCAAAATACGTAATACAACCAAAATTATTATCGAGCTATATATTAGAGTTCGATTACAAAGGTTATTTCACCGTTTTGCACACCCAGTGGCCCGTTCCTTAGCTAATTTAACATGGTTTGTAAGACGTAACTGGACACTATTGCTACTTATATAATCTGGATTTTCAAAACGAATCAGACATCATCATCCTTAGTATAACTGTGTTTAACAAAAAAGAACCAGACATCATTTTATTTTTCTTAAAAGATTTTCGTTTCTCTAATAGCATATTTGGTAAAATTTGATGTTAAACTTGTTGGTCCCACTCAACTTGAAGTTATATTATTATTATTATTATTATTATTATTATTATTATTATTATTATTATTATTATTATTATTATTATTATTATTATTATTATTATTTATTTATTTATTTATTTGTTTATAAATTGAAAGACACTTGTTAATCTTGTACTTCAACTTACAATATATGTAACCACCACTTTAACATGTAAGTAACCACATTTTATAATTTTACATTTGTTTTATAATTTTATTGTTGTAATATATATGCCAACATATAATAATAGAAGGATACTTTAGTAGTGTCTCGCTGTTAACTTGTGTTGCGGTCTTCTTGCAAGCGTGCACTGGTTAGCTTGCTAACGTGCATCGGGTCTTTATTAGCTAACGTGCACCAGACCTTTATTGCTAATATGCACTAAACTCTTTTTTTTTTCTTACCAACGTGTTTGGTTTTTTTTTTTCTATTGTACTTTCTGTAGCAGTAATGACTCGTTTAGGTAATAGATTTTTTTGTTCGTTTACATTTGAGTATCGATACCGTACCATAACAATCATTTTCGGTAAAGTTACGGTGCCCATTTTTACCGTTTTTGGTCACCGATACTTACTCGGTACAAATATAGTGCTTACTTGGTTCAAATACAGTGATTATGCGCGCATCCTGCAGCAACACGTAGGTAGAAACAACTCTAGTTTTTATAAAAATTATTATTTTAAGCCAACTGTTTTGGAAAAAAAAAAATTTAACTTAAATCCTTCTCTTTTGAACAAAATGTGTAATATACTAATTCTAGGGATCAAAAACTTAAATTTGGAGGAAAGTTGGGAACCAAACATATCATATCCTTATGTATCTTCATGTCAAAAATCTTGTATATATAGAAGGTGTAACACACTAATTTATTCATCCTACTTCCATACAAACAAGTCAAAATGTTTTCAAAGAGATTGCTTCTTGTGTTTTCCGTTGTTCTTATTATCACTGCTGAAATTAGTGCTAAGGAATTAGCTTCCAACGTCCATGAGAGTGAGTACATCATTTAGTTTAAAGGATAATTTTAAGAACAAGTTTCTATGATATAAAAACTAATTAATTTAAGTTATTTCTTAATTCTATAAACATAAGGTATTCATGTATTTTAAATTGTTTATAGGGTGTCTAATAATACTTTCATTATATGATAATTAAATGATGCAGGTGAATTGGAAGATGCAAAGTATCTTCATGATGATCGTGAATACAAGGGGGGACTTGTAGTTGGATGGTTTATCAATCGTAGGCTAAAACAGTTTCCTCCTACTTATCAATCACCTGGCTATGCTCCTTGCTGCTTCAAGCAAGCTGAAAAAACTGCAAATAAACAAGCTCATGGTTCACAAACTCACAACTAATGAAATCATCATTGTCTCGTCACGTTTCAATTTAAAGAATTAAATTATAGTTCCATGTGTGCGCACTTGTTTTTACATGTTTGTTATTATATAATCAAAATACAGTTCTCTGTGTTGAATAATTGAAATAAGATCTCTAGCTTTTTTATACTTTACATATATAAAGGGATTACAATGAAGCAGATAATGATTTTAACAAACTAATCATAATGCGAAAACATTAGTAACTATCATATACGGATAAAATTATAAATAGCAAACACACTTTAAGCTAAATAATAAAGTATATATAGCGGATAAACTCGGTTACCACACAAATATACTAAAGTATTTTGTCACAAACTATGTAGCACTGGACCGGGGTACGGGGACGATACGGGAACAGAGAATGGCCAAACTCAATCCAAGATACGGGTATGGCAAAAATACGGCAATAAAAAATATATAAAAAAATAAAAATATATTAAACAAATTCAAAAAAAGATATATATTATGTAGAGTTTAAACTTCACAAATACTAGATCTTCCAAAGTTATGTAGTTATCAATAATCAAATTGTTTTCCGGTGCATCTTGTTAGAGATTGACAACCTCCAAAAACCCTACATCTTCCATTGAATCAAAAGCCGAATATGTATGGTTTATTTTTTTAATGGTCAGTTTTGGAATTTGAAAGTGTTAAACCCTAAAATTAAATGGAAACGGGATGGAAACATTTAGATCAACGTCCCCTCAAAGTTGGAAACGTTTAGGAAACGTCCTCTTAAGTCTAGAAACGTTTAGGAAACGTCCTCCTAGCGTTTCCGTCCCCAATGAGTACCCGAGACGGGTATGTCCACCTAAGTGGTGTCCTCGTGCAACATAGGTCACAAAGCTATACACCAAATGTGACTATCCAGCATCCTCTACGTGGAGAGCACATCCATATGACCGTATACGACACTAAATATGGGGCAATAATTAATCAACTATCACACCGCAAAATATCGCAGCGGAAGTCGAGCATAGTGGTGATGGAGGTTGGTAGCCATTTGTATTTTAGCAAAATCAGATATCATATTTGGAAATAAGTTAGTTAATAATTAAACCATTTAAATACATCATAATGAAAATGATTCAAAATACATAAAAACATATAAAAGCGCCAAACTAACCATTAAAGATCAAAAATCACTAAAAACACTAACTAAACGTCTCAATAACAACTGAAATACAAGGGAAAAATGGTAGTATTTTGTAACACATCAAGCATCTCCACACTTGAACCTTTTTGTCCATTAAAAAGCATGTATTCATAACCAGGACTCTCGGTTTTCAAAGATCATAGGTACACTAATTAAGATTAGTAGGAAACCCAAGCGATGCAGCGGCGCGACAATTTACAATGCAGTACTCTTTTTATGTTAGGTTATTAATCCTTTCGTGATATTAGGTATAGTGCGCCTGTTATGCAAGTTTTTAGGGTGATGTCATTCCATCTTGTTTAGAGTTATTTTCCCTTTTAGCTTATATATAGCTATGTTTGGTATCTTTTATTATCGAGATTATACACTACATTTTTACAACTACATATGTTCTATATATCTGCCTTAAGGATATCAAAACATGGACCTTTTTTTTATAAAAATTATAAGATGACAACATATGCAAGGTTTGCTAATTAATTTAATATTTTTAATAATATTTGTTGGCTTTTCTTTGCTAACATTCCAAAAAAAATAACCAGCTCCCCCTTGATCGTGGAAAGTATATAGGCTGCAAATACATTGTCCTATATTGATGTTCATTTCTTTATAGAAGCATGGTCAATCCTTCTAGGTTGCAAAGACCTGCAAATACAACAAGATATCATCATTCTTAGGCTATAAGACATTGGCATGGTCATATATAACTATAGAGTGCTAGAGTTGGAGATGACTTAGCCCCGTAGCATTTAGCAAGTGAACTAAGGTCAAATGACCAACAAACCAGTCAAAAACAGTGTCGTGACAGTTAACTTGTTAGCACTTTTGTCCATGTAGACTTTCTTGTGCAAGGATGGTACCTGAAAATTGATCATCCTAGCCTCTTAGGTAATTTTGAGAATTTTCTAAGGCCGAGAATAAATTTGGTTACACAATATTGAAATCATACCAGTGTCGACTACCTTTCACCAAACATTAAATAACCAAAATGAACTTTTTGCATAAAATAAGTTTCTTTTTGTGAAATGGAAGCAAAAGTCAACCAACTCAGGTTATGTATGTAGAAGTAATTTGACTCATTATATAAATAAAGATACAATTGGTAACGTCGGCTGTGAGAGGCGATTACTGTAGCTATCTCACGGCTGACGTTCATCCACGTAAGTACCTGCTTCGACATCGACGGCGCTGATCTATAACACCCGAACGGCCGACGTGCTTCCACGTGGCAACCTGCTTCGACCTCAACGGCCACGATCAACAGGCCAAAACACCCGGAGATCATACCAAAATGCTAACAAAAGATGCCGTCACTTTCTGTTTTCACCTTAACCAGTCGCCAGAAGTCGCCTGAACGGAAACCATCATCTCCACGAAACTCCCCGTCCTCCGTTCAGTGACCTCAGTTGTCGTACGCGGCGACCGGATGACACGCGCCACCGTCTGTGGCGGCGCTCAGCCGTTGCTCCTCTGGGAGCTATGTATTTACTTCGGCGCTCAGCGGTGTTTTTGATGTGGTGGTGGTGGCTGTTTAATAGTGCACATTGACGGCGTGTTCGATGTGGTCGTGGTGGCGGTTTAATGGTAGTTATGAACGGTGGTTGTGGCAGTGGTGGTGAGCTCTACAAGAAGCAGGTTGCTTAGATTATAGAGAGAAAGAGTAAAGCTTTTGATAAAATAAAATCATATACTCCATTTTACTGTGGGCTACAACAAAACCACGATGGTTCCATATTTTCTTATTTAGGCTTTTAATATTTCATTAATTTTTTTTTTCAATTTGTCGATTTTGAATCACATAATATAAGCAATTTTGTATATAATAAATGGTTTAGTACATAAGTATATTTATTGTTACTAGCGGGTTATCCGAGCGTTGTTGCGGACATTCGATTGGCTTCATGTTTCTGTCTTGCTTCTAAAATATTTAAAAACATGACAAGAAAGGTTAGGGATTAAGATGTATACTGCTGTACACATTGGTTGACATGACCAAAGTCTTGCTACATTATACGAGAGAAGTGCGGGATCAATATGTATTAGTTATACCAAATATGTATCGTTCGTACAATACGTACAATACGTAGAATCATGTTGTAACCCGCCGCGCGCCGCAACGTGTTAGTGTCATTATCGTAACGCTTCAAATGAAGGCACAAACACTAAGTCGTCGCGGCAACGCGCGACGGAGGTAAAAAACTAGTTCATATACATATCATGAATGTTTGCTAATTTGAATTGAAGAGTGGGTTAAAAAGAATCTATTTATTAGATAACCGGTTCATCAACAAAGATGGGATCATCGGGGCAAATGGGTGCAGAAAAAGAATCTATTCACCTTGTGTAATCTAACATTAGGATATTTCAGGATCTTTAATATAGCAAAATTTGCCTTTTTATCTGCAACAAATATTCAAAATCCAAATAAATTTCAATTAGTAATAAAAAAGAAACTATTAGTAATAAAAAAGAAACTAACTAAATGTGTGAGGCACACAGGTCTATAACGTTGTATTAATATAAATATTTTTAAAATAAAATACTTCGGATGCTCTAAACTTTTCACGCTTAACCCGTAACACATCGAGAATAGTTGTTAATTTTGTATTGAATTATTATCTATAATATTTTTTAAATTTATAATCTTTTGTATGTGTGTGCTTTTATTTGAGAAAGCATTTATATGGTATTGTTCGCTACTAATAGGAAGTAAAAAAATTGTGTTACATTAACCAGAAAAAAAGTTAATGTTTTGTCCATTTATTAGAGAAAAAATAATTTATTAGAAAAAAAAATTAAAACTATAAAAAAGTTGAAAAAACTTGCGTTACAAATAAAAAATAATTTATTAGAAAAAATTTAAAAACTAATAAATGAATAAAGGTATATGAATAATAGTTAGACCATGTGTAGTGGGAGGTGAAAATTTTCACCTTGCATGGAACATTAATCAACACGTGTCATGCGGACCCATTAAGGGAATCAAATTAGGATAGGGGTGTAGTGGTAAGGTGGAAATTTTCACCTTGCTTGACATCATAGATGACATCATTTAATATATTATTTTTTTTTGTTTAATAAAACTTTGAAAATAAAAACAAATAATATTTCATAAAAGTTTTTCATTAAACTAAAAAAAAAATTACAATACCATACTCAAAAACCATAGTTAAAAAACACACTAAAATAAACATTAAAAAATTACATTAATTCACTAAATTACCTAAAAATAAAAAAAATACGGAAATAAAATAAAAAAAATGCGGAAATATTACACATTAACACTAAACATTAATAATTAAACATTAAAACGACCGATCATTTGCAATGATCGAACATTGGTGATGGCGAAGTCGGTTTCGTACTGCTCCCGATAACTATCGTTTGTGACTTGAATTCCCATTTGTTGGCTAATGTCAGGGTGCGCCTCAATCGTACCTTCATAGAGGGTGTTCCATCTCGTACGGTTATTGCGTACGAGAGAGCACTTATGGGCGATCTCATCAATGTTGCGGTTGTTTGTTTGGCTAATTCGGTTATGTTCCTCCAACACATTGCGCCAAAAATCCGACCTATTGCTTGACGGATTCCCGTTGACATTGATCCAGGCCGTCACCAACTGGATCTTCTCGTTGTTAGTCCACTGTGCCATTAATCCGACCTAGTGTACAAAATTTATAAAGTAGAGAGTGTTTTTATAAAAATAAAGAGAGGAGATGATAAAAAATGATGGATGAATGTTGGTTTAGATAAAGAAGTTTATTTTTTTTTTAAACGGTCACCCCAACGGTTAGTACAATCTGATTGGCTCTCCTCCTCTTTTCCACGCGGTGAAATATTTCCCCTCCCTCAAAAAACGCCCCTAATAACGCATAGGGGGCGGTGTGCATTTCACGGCCGAGCGTTTTTAGCCCCAACAACGCCCCAATCCTCTTCCAATTACTATGGTCTAAAGAATAAATAAAAGATTTTAGGTAATTTATGTTTTGTATTTGTTGAGATAGTTATAGAGTAGTTTAGGTAATTAATATTTTGTACTTATTGAGAGATAGTATAGAGCAGGGTGTAGTAGAGTGGGTGTAAATAGGAACACCCAAATATTTTTTTCAACTACATTTTTTTGGTAAATAATTTTATGACAACATTCACCCTTTTGAGAAAAAGAAAATAAATAAAACTAAATAAATAAAAACACTCACTTGCTGGATATATATGTAAGTTTAAATGCATTAAAAGTTGAAGAGAAACTCAACCTACTTCTTATCCTTATTCAACGATAGGCTTCAACTACCAAACTAATTACACAGCCGGCATCTGAACGACAACCACGAGTTTTAAGGCCATTCTTTTTGACACTTGACATCATCTACACAGCTGCCTTTGAAGGCCATTCGGTACCCTTCATTATCACACAACCTTCCTTTGAGGGCACTCGGTTTGACACTTTGCTATCTACGCATTCAAAGAGTACAACCAGTATTTGTTTAACTGATATCTATCCATGCACCTATTCGGCTATTCAATTCCTTTGAAAATTATAGTGTCTCTTTCGTTTCTGAGCTTACATCATATTAATTTAACGTTACCAAATGAAACTTGATCAAATACCAACCAGTTAGAGCCCTTTATCGTAACATAATAACTTTTAACTTTTGAACCTAAAATATTATATCTACACTATTTTACACCCAGTAATCTTAAACTACAATCTTGTCAAAGTCTAACCTAAGATTTCCCTTGTAAAAAAGTATATGCATCCGTCAAGTTGGCTAGCCCCGTGTATTAATATCATATGATATTTAAAGTTGGAGGTCAGAATAATAATATAAGCACATTGGTCCAACACTTGTAGCTCAGTTGGTCGAGGGCCTAAAGTTTCCTATGGGAGGCTTGGGTTCAATTCCCACTAGCTACATTTGGAGGACATTGGTGGAGAGGAAATGTGGGATGACCCAGCCATTGGCTTGGGTTCGAGTCCTGATCCCGACCGGTTTTACCGATTATTTCACTGTCGTGCCTTCGGGCGGGTGAGTGGTCGGGTTTTCCCGGGAATTGGTGGCAATTGGTGGCCCGGGTACTCTGGAGTACCTGATTCGCCAAAAGGGTGCCCGAGAGTACTCAAAAATTGATTTGTTAGCCGTTAAAAAAATATATGTATAAGCACATTGATTAAATCAAGAGACCATGTGAACCCTTTTGAAAAGAAAATTTTCTATAACAATGCGATTTTATATTTTTTTTTTTAAAAAATAATGTTATAACAAATTAAAAAAAAAAAGAAGACTTCACTTGCTCAATAATATACAACTAGGATTTTTGCACGAGGACGTTGCCCTGCGAGCCTTTGGTTCACGTTATATTATTCAATAAAAAGGTTCATGTCTATTTTATTTAAACCAATGTTTTAAAAACCGGTTTCTTAATTATACATGATTTGGCTAAAAAATGGTTTAACTGGTTGAACTGTGTTGTACCGAGTGGTTTAACCAAATTTTGCAGATAGCTATATAATTTCATAAATTACAACATTAGCATGAAAAGTAATGTAAAAGTACATAATTACATACTAAAATACTATCAAAATATTAATCAATAATTAAAAAATAATCCAAAAGATAATCTAAAGTTTTTAATTTTTTAAAAGGTATTCCTTAATAAAAAAATATTTTAAAAATAACCCAAAAACTAACATATGCCGGTATCGGTATAGCAGTTCAAACCGTTATACCGGATGTTACCGGCGGTATAAAATCGATACCGTTTCTCATATTTACCAGAGTGTTTCGTACCGGATTTCCATCCGAAAACTTTTTAATACCGATATAATCGACTGTATTTACCGTTTTTTAAAACATTGATTTAAACCATAGGATTGTCATATTTTATGGCTTACTAGTTACTACTTAGCAAGATACATGTAAACCACACATAATCTTTGCAAACAAGATACATCTTTTCCATTTAAGGCGTTAGTGACTCTACAAGCTTTTAAGATCCTGTGTCAAGAATAGTCGTCCACAGATTCAATTTTCTTAAACTTCATCGCGTTTTATCTGGTATTTTTTTTATTTGTTGAAAGTCAAACGTTGATTAATGATGTCTGACCACATGACTAATTTTAGGGATCTAAAGCCAACTAGGTCAATATGAATTGTTTTGACTTTTTAGATCTCAACTTGCATCCCCAACGGTATGTCTTTACTTTATTGGACCACGAGGTGCGGTAAAGGCCCATCTTAGGAAGACTTGTCATCACGTTAGCAAAAAGTGTGTCTCACTTATATTTGGACAACTTGAGGACTACTCAAATGTGTGGGAGTAGTCTTCCTTTGATAATTCTCTAATTCTATTGGTCAACATTTAAATTATATTTTCTAATTTTTAAATTACTAAATAATTAAAATAAATAACACAAAAAATCACATAATATTAAAAAAAGGTTACAAATAAAAAAAATACGCCTAAAAAAAGCCTACCGAAAAAAAAAGTCACGTCCAGTTTTCGCCGTTGGCCGAAATATAAATCGATCAAATCTGATTGTAGATGTAGGTGCCTGTGTTCGTTGCGCAATGGGAAGTCGTTAATTTCTTGCTGAGCCGGACTAGCGAGAACATTATTCTCCCTGAGCTCGTTTTCATGAAAATCACAAATGGCTCTGCCTTCGTCTTCGATACGCATGTTATGCAAGATAATACAAGCATACATACAATACCGCAACCTTTTTGGTGCCCACATTCTTGCCGAGTTCTCAATGATATGCCACTTTGATTGTAGAACACAAAAACAACATTCGATGTCCTTTCGCGCCGCTTCATGATACTTGGCAAATTTCTTTCTTTTTTTCGTCGTCCGGGTGCTGAATGCTTTTAACTATTGTAGAGTATCTCGGGTAGATTTCATCAGTAAGATAATACACGCGGGGGTATTCCACACCTGATACTGTGAAGCTAGTGTTTTGACTGGTCCCTTTCACAACATCCTCGAAACTTAGTGACTGATTGATGATGTTAATGTCATTGTTCGAACCGGGAACTCCAAAGAAAGCATGCCAAATCCATAAATCCTGGGAACAAGCAGCCTCTAAGTTTATTGTTGGATGTCCGTGTTGACCACTAGTATACATTCCCCGCAATGTTGTTGGAAAATTCCTCCACAGCCAACGCATGCAATCAATGCTTCCGAACATTCCCAGAAAAAAATGTGTTAGGCTATGGTGTTGATATAGTTTCTGGATATCGCTGCTCGTTGGTTTTCATAAATATACTTTGCTGTAGATCTTCACAACACGCTTGCAAAACTTGTACAAACATTCCCGTGCAGTTCTTTTAGACATCTTTAAATATTCATCCCAGATGTAAAAAATGGGTAACAACTCGATAAGTCCTCGTCTACACGTAAAAATAGTCGTCGACTAATTCTAAACCGACGCTGAAAAGTCACATCCGAGTACAACGGTTGCTCGGCAAAGTAATCATGCACTAATCTTTTGTGGGCACCTACACATATATTGAAATCAAATATTTGTATGTTTAAAAAATTAAAGAACTAAAACATAAATAGATAATGTAAATGTATATAATAATTAAACATAAAAACAAAACTTTCAAAAATTTTAAAAAGGAATCTTCTCGATCCCTCTTTATTGTTGCTTGTCTAGTTCGTGGTGCACTTGAGACCTCTTGTTTGTCATCTTGAATGATTTGCGCCGCTATCGCCACAATATTCATAAAAATTTGGTTTTCCTCACTTGACGATGAAGATGACGAAACAAACGAAGGAGCATTCAACATTGTGTTATAATTTATATAAAAACTTTTAAAAATTGTGTAAAGATTAAGAGGAATAGGTTACAAAAATGTAAAGATTTGAGAGAGAGGTGTAGTTGTGAGTTATTTTTTTATAAAGTGTTGTGGTTAAATAAATAGAAATTTGGTTTTTTTTAATGAAACGGTCATATGATCGTTGGTAGGGTCCCACACAAACCAAACAACCAATGAACTCACATGGCCATACTGTCCATTTTTGGACATTGTCAACGGTTTTGTGGCGGCAAGGGCGGTGTAGGCCGGCCCAAAACGGCATGGCCGAGCCCAACCCACCCTCACACCTCATGGTCTTAGCGTGTTCTCAAGGCCATAAGCCGATTCTACTTGAATTTGTCAAAAGAGTCTTAATTAAGTAATAATTCGCGCAACCAAAATTCTAAATTATATGTTTTTTTTTCCGGAACGCTTACCTCATACACCTAAACATATACATATCTAAATTTATGTATTCCGTTTGTTTATCACAAGAATTATATCCTTATCACTTACGTAGGTATGTACGTATGTATGAACATGTTGACTATTTCATTATTGCATTATAAAATGGAGATTATATGGATGTGAGGGGCAAAAGAGGAAATAACCTCTATTAGAGCATTCAGAGTTAATCCTTTGAGGTATTGGAGGTACAAGAATACACTTAAAGTATTTGATCTAATTATTTCCACGCTACATTTAGTTTATGATAGTAATCAGCTACAGTTAATCCATTTTGTTTGAATGAATTAATTTTCAAATGTAAATAAAAAACAACAAATTCATCCACTTTATGATATGTTTCTTCTAAGTCCTTCCACACATCAGTAGCTAGTTTGGAATAAACCTGCCCTAAGTATAATTCTTCAAAAATGGAATTCAAAATCCATGTTAACACAATAGAATTACACCTATCAATTGTGTAACACCGGTTTTTTATACATTTATTTATATTAATTTCTTTCAAAAACGGTCCATTTTTTTCTTTAACAGTGGAAGCAAATACACCAATATAATGTGGTAAAATAACACCTTTAATAATTCACATTATATATTTATTTGATAAGTTGAGTAAGTTTATATCACCAAAACTTATTTAAATAACCCATAATTTATACATCCAAAAACGGGTTATAAACATATTGTTTGATCCTTCAACTAACTGAGGCTCGGCTTGACTTCTTTAATCCCGTACCGGTGATTTACCTGGAAAACATTAATCAAAAAAACTATTAGCCACACTAAGTGAGTTCAAATATCAACAATATAATAATGTTCTCCAAATCACAGTTTTAACCCCAATCCAGTACCATAATCAAGCTATGGCAAATTATAATTTATAACATGTGAATTCACCCCTTTGTCATGTTATGTTTATGACAATTTTATCACACAACTATGATTCCCCACCCCCCCCCCCCCCCGACCTCGTTATATCCGTGGCAAAATTTATCACTTTATGGTGATTTGACACCCCACCACGTTACACCCATGGCAAAATTCATCACACTATGGTGATTTGACACCCACCACGTTATACTCGTGGCAAAACTCATCGCACTATGGTGATTTGACACCCACCACGTTACACCCGTGGCAAAATTCATCACACTATGGTGATTTGACACCCACCATGTTACACTCGTGGCAAAACTCATCACACTATGGTGATTTGACACTCACCACGTTACACTCGTAGCAAAACTCATCACACTATGGTGATTTGACACCCACCACGTTACACCTGTGGCAAAATTCATCACACTATGGTGATTTGACACCCACCATGTTACACCCGTGGCAATATATATGTTCCCCATTATATTACAATAACATCATGTATATTACTTATATAATTTCACATATACACAAGTTTCATAACACAAATAGTCTTATAAGTAATATCACATAAAATAATGTCTGGTGAGTTGTATGAACTCACTTGGATGTTTAGAGAATTTCTCCGGTGAAACTCCTCTCAAACTTGGGAACTTAATTTACGCAAAAGTGCGACTCACTTTCGGAGTATTTCTTGTGACTAAAATCTATCGCTAAACTACCATCATATATTTACGTTCATCATTACTCTAGCATATTGCCATCTCCACTATACAACGCACAAGTTGTGATTTTATTTATTTTTTTTAACACAATTGCAACTTTGATTTTATTTATTTTTTTAACACAATTGCAACTTTGTATGGTTCTCTATAGTAATTTCTAATACCTTCCTTTCATAGAAATATATGACGAGGTTCATTAATCCAACAAAAATCAAGGCGAGTCAGGAGTATGATATTTTGACGGGTGTAATTCAAAATGATACGTGGCAGCCATAAAAAAATAGCGCTCACAAGAGGTGTGACATGGCTTTAAAGATTACTATAGAATTTTATTTAATAATATACTTTTAAATAAATGTGAGTAAAACTCACGTCCAGGTGCAAAGCATACATACACATTTTTTTTCGTTATCTAAGTTTTGCATAACGTACTAGCTTATTACCCCGAGAAGGTCCCGGGGTTGAAAAATTTAATATTACTTAATAAAAAAATGATAAAAGATGAAAACATAACAAACGTATTGAAAAAATGAATAATTCATTATATTTTGCAAAAGCTCCAAGATAATTATATTATACCCCGGGAGCGTCCCGGGTTGACAAGTAGAAGTACAACAAAGATACAGTGAATGATGTATACCTTCAGCCGCCTTAAACCAATGAGCCATTACAACGGATCAAGTATCAAAACAACAGAGCTCCGCCACTCTCTTCCTCTTCGCCGCTAACAATATTAACGGGCATGAGACATTGGTTATTCCAAATCGCCTAGAATTCAGGGCCTGCTTGATTAATCTATTTAACTCAACAAAACCATAGATCATAACTACAGCTAACTTGTTCAAACTCATAATAAATTAATCACCACATAGATGAAAATAAAAAAAAAAAACTTAACACTTTCTTGCTTAGCCCCTTTGATGCCAAGAATCTGATTGAAACCTAATCCTCCAGCAGCCGGCGCCTTGGATTTAACCTCTAAGCAATCAAAAACCATTCAAACCCAAACTAAAAAAATGATCAATCCTAAAACATACAAACTTCATTCAATTAATTCAACCTCAACACACACTTGGGACTTAAAAGTCAACCTAATGTCAGATAAATTAGTAACTAAATAAATTCAAAGCAAAAAATTTCAATAACCAGCCACAACTCAGAAAATAAGTGTGTGACATGATTCACATGAAATAGACAAATACATATTATTATTATTATTATTATTATTATTATTATTATTATTATTATTATTATTAATGACAAAAACCTTGAGGAAAAGCTGATGACCATCATGTAACCGATCAAAAGTGCCACAAAGAACAACACTTCATACGAATTTAGTGCAGAAACATTTTCCAAATTAGACGCAAGTTCCTGATTCGGATCCTCCGCAATTATAATAAAAAAGAACAAAAGGATGGAATACCTCAAGCTTGAAGAGATTCGAATAGGTGTAGGGATTTTTGGAGTTCATATTGTTATGTTGTGTTTTGAAGAAACATGACAGATAATAGAGAAACCCTAGGTTTTATGTGGATAATAATAATATCATTGACGGTGGAGAAGATGTAATGCGCAGGTGATGGCAGAAGTGGTGAGAAGGAAGGGAGGGGTTTTTGGGTTTTTGGGAGGAGAAAAAGTTATACATGATTTTAAAAAAATATTTAATTTGTTAAACAATGGAAGAGATAACAATAAAGAAGAATAAGAATAGAGAAGATAGGAATAGGTTATAATTTTTTATTAGATTTATTATAATAAAAACAAAAAAATTTAAAAAAAAAATCTTTACCTCATTATGCCACGTGGCACATTCATTGGTGAGTTGAGATCACCATTGAATGCCACGTTAGCAAACATCAATTTTTTATATATATTTATAGATTATAGATATGTTAGTACTTGATTAATTATGTTACCCACCTTACGCTCAAATGCTTGTTTCACTTATTAATTGCTCGTTCATAGTACCTAGAATATAATCAACTCCTTATTTATATTCAAAAACAGGATGTTACAAATATCTCTCATTAATTTAGGGTCTCGTCCCCGAAACCACATTACATAGAAAATAAATGAGGATAGTACGTCCTCATGTCATCTTCTGACTCCCACGTGAAGTCAGACCCCTTTCTATGTTTCCACTCAACTTTAACTTGGTTGATTGTTTGTTTTGTTACGAAGTTGTTTGACCTTTTGGTCTACAATACCAACCGGCTCCTCAACATAGTTCAACTTATTATCAACCTCTATGTCATCCAGTTGCACATATGTTGTCTCATCTATCAAACATTTTCATAAATGTGACACATGAAATGTGTTATGTATCCCACTCAACTCATCTTGCAACTCTAGACGGTATGCCACATTTCCAACTCGAGCTATGATCTTAAATGGGCCAATAAATCGTGGACTCAACTTGCCACGTTTACGGAAACGAATTACACCTTTCCATGGAGAAACTTTTAGCGTTACATGATCTCCTACTTGGAACTCAATCAGTCGCCTCCTTTTATCAGCATAAGATTTTTGTCGGTCTTGGGCAGCTTTGAGACGAGTTCTTATTAACTCAATCTTTTCAGTTGTCTCCTTCACAATTTCTTTACTACCCACCTCTCGTGGACCGATCTCTCCCCAACATATTGGAGTTCGACATTTCCTTCCATACAACATTTCAAATCTTTAGGATACTTATTACATCCTATAAACCCCAAATTCATATATTTTATAACTATTCATCTACTAGATAGTTTCTGCAGGTTTTCATATATTATATCAAAGCACTATCTAATAGACGATGCACATGCATTTTATCCACCTCCACACCTAATCTTTGCTCATTTTGGTAATCATATGACCACTTCAAGATTATAATGGTACCATGTATTTACAATCATCACTAGCCAGATGTGATTGTCCATACACTATACACATACATTCTTGTTGTCACCATATCATGTCAAAATTCACAAATTTCGGTTTCCAATTCTTAGCATAAAATTTATGCTATTTAACAACTTATCATACAATTTAATGCATGTATATGTAATCAAAAAATTCTAACTAAATTCAATCTCCTTCCCAAATTGAGCCTCGGATCGAACACTACTTACTCAACATATCAAGAGCATACGGTTAAAGTCCAAGTATTCTGATAAAATACTTGGTTCGCTTAAACATTGCTCTGATACCAACTTGTAACATCCGTATTTTTATACAGTTATTTATAGTAATTTCTTCCAAAAACGGTCCCATTTTTTTTTCTTTAACAGCGGAAGCAAATACACCAATATAATATGATAAAACACCTTTAATAATTCACATTATATATTTATTTGATAAGTTGAGTAAGTTTACATCACCAGAACTTATTTAAATAACCCATAATTTATACATCCAAAAAAGGTTATAAACATATTGTTCGATCCTTAAACTAACCGTGGCTCGGCTTGACTTCTTTAATCCCGTACCGGTGATTTACCTGGAAAACATTATTTAAACAACTATTAGTCACGCTAAGTGAGTTCATTTATCAACAATATAATAATGTTTTTCAAATCATAGTTTTTACCCCAATCCACTACCATAATCAAGCTATGGCAAATTATAATTTATAAGATGTGAATTCACCCCTTTGCCATGTTATGTTTATGACAATTTTATCACACAACTGTGATCCCCCCCCCTCCCCACCACGTTATATTCGTGGCAAAACTTTTTCACTTTATGGTGATTTGACACCCACCACGTTACACCCGTGGCAAAACTCATCACACTATGGTGATTTGACACGCACCACGTACGTTACACATGTGGCAAAATTCATCACACTATGGTGTTTTGCCACCCACCACGTTACACCTGTGGCAAAATTCATCACACTATGGTGATTTGACAGCCACCACGTTACACACGTGGCAAAACTCATCACACTATGGTGATTTGACACCCACCACGTTACACCCGTGGCAAAATTCATCACACTATGGTGATTTGACACCCACCACGTTACACCCGTAGCAATATATATGTTCCCCATTATATTACAATAACATCATGTATATTACTTATATAATTTCACATATACACAAGTTTCATAAACACAAATATTCTTATAAGTAATATCACATAAAATGATGTCTGGAAAGTTGTATGAACTCACCTGAATGTTTAGAGAATTTCTCTAGTGAAACTCCTCTCAAACTTGGTAACTTAATTTACGCAAAAGTGCTTCTCACTTTCGGAGTATTTATTGTGACTAAAATCTATCGGTAAACTACCATCATATATTTACGTTCATCATTTGTAACACCCTAACCCGTAATCACGCGATCAACGCCTAATCATGCGGGTTTTGGCCTTACTTAAACCACTCCCGATTAAAACTTTGATATTTATTATAAACTCAAACCATTAAGATCAAACACACATTTGATTCCCACAAATTTTTAAACTTTTATAGCTAAAACATAGACTACTATTTTGAGTTTTAACGGGAGTTCGTTAGATTCTATTGCGGAAGCTTGATGAGTGATCGAGTGCGTTCGGCTCTTTTCGCGACTTGATCCTTGCTACGGAACTTCCATCCCTTGTTTACTTGACTTGGTTCTTAGTGAGCATGCTATCAGTCGTGCTCCCGAACCCTCTACAACCTCGTTTGGTGAATCATTTGATCCTCTCCCGATCAAATAAAATGTTATCATCCCTGTCACATTTATAATTTCGATTAATTAGTAACATGACATTTCAGTGTTAGTACGCATCACTACAATAGTGATGTTAGAATTCATGTTATGCGAGATTTTCGTTGCCCGAATCAATCTTTTGGATAGGCCCCATGAGTACCTAACCATTTCCTTATCAAGCTTTTGTGATAGCGTGTATCTACACGATATCACTATTAATTACCTATAACAATTTCCGATCAAAACGGATGTTTATTATAGGTATTACTTACCGGATTCCTCGATCAAGTCTCGAACCGAACACCCTTAATAACTACCATAACCGTTCCTAACTTCCTTGTGACACACCGGTTCACAAAGTGTAATTTTTAGACTTAGGATAACAATATTATACTTCCTAACATATGTACAAACTAATATTAACACATGTTCATCTAATCAAGATTATATCTTCTAACAGGTTCGGTCTTCTAATGAATGAAGTTTACTTAAAAAATAAAAAAAGGCATACACACCTAAACAATCTTTAAAACAACTCTCATATATAAATGTTGCACAACTAGCCTCCCAGCATCTTCTAGCCTCTTTCATATTATCCTCCCTACTCAATCTTCCCATCTCCCCCAAAAGTGGGTGAGAAAAATATGACAATAATACTCCTTGGAAAAGCACTTGTATTATTCTCTCTAATTTTTATGTACTTAATTAACTTTCTCATCGAAGCCCAACCCCCATACCCTTTCATTAAGTGTCAAAACGAGAGTACTTACACCCCAAATAGTTTGTACAGTAGGAATCTTGATACCGCTTTGTCCTCGCTCCAGACTACCAACTCAGGCTTCGGTTATTTTAACTCTTCAGCCGGTCAAGGAATCGATAGAGCCAACGCGATCTGCCTTTGCCGTGGCGACGTGGAGCCAAATATGTGTCAAAGTTGTTTGAGGGACGCTATTTTTCGGTTAAGAGTAGTTTGTCCTAACCAAACAGAAGCTGTTATATATTATGAATTTTGTTTATTGAAGTACTCTAATGCCACTATACTGGGAAATAATGATACGGCTAGAGATTTATACCTCATGCAAAACATGAATACCTTCTCTGATAAGAAGCAACTCAATGGTGTTCTCCAACCGTTTATGAACAAGTTGAAAGGGGAAGCGGCTGCTGGGAATTCACGGCTTAAGTTTGCTATGGAGAACACAAGCGGGCCTGGTTCGAACATGCTTTATGGCGTTACACAGTGTATTCCAACTTTATTTGAGGCTGAGTGCAATGATTGTTTGGAATATGCATTTAATCAGATGGCATTGTGTTGTGACGGGAGATATGGTGTAGTAGTTCTTATGGCACGTTGTAATGTGAGGTATGAGACTTATGAATTTTCCATCAACCCAGCAAGTCTTCCGACACCACCAAGTTCACAGCTATCTCCAAGTGATACATCTTCACCAGGTAGTACGTACATATGAGATCAATTTTGTATAAAACAAAAGAGGGTGTCTTATGAATAGGGTTGGGTAATTCACGGTTCCGAACTGCCAGAACCGGGGAACCGAAACCGAACCGCTTGGTTTGAATCGTATTTTTGTATTTAGAGTCTGATTCTTAAATTTTAGTGAAAACGTTCGGGTCAAAACCGCGGGTCAATTTAAAGAACCGCTAGAACCAGGTTAGGTTCAGTGGCGGATCTATAAATGAATTTCAGTAGTAACGTTTTTTATTTTTTTTCATTTTAGTTGCAACGTTTTCCTAATTTCGCAAAAAAAAACCAAATTTTCCACTAATTTTCCATTACGCGTGCAAAGTTGAGCAGCAACGGACGCGCACCTAGTTATACACTAGGTCCGCCCCTGGTTAGGTTAAAACTTTAAGTATTCTATTTAAAATCATATTAATTTAGTGGGCTTTTCCCTGTTTAATTTTTATAAAGAATATTGTTCATGTCAAGTTAACTATATAACATCTAACAAACTTGTTGAGATAGGAGTTTCATTCGATTTATGTAACATCTATAAAACATATAGAGTCTGATATATAGAAAAGAAAATAGCATAACCTGATAACCATCGAATATACAAAATCATTTATAAGGTGTGCGAGTTGCCTTATCATGTGTATCGGGCAATGATGTTACGTAATATATGACATTAGTAATGCATGACATAAATTATTCATACTATCAAAATTAAATCATTGCATATATACGGTTGGTACCATGAACTTTCTTAACATGACTACAACACCCCAACTTAAATTTATTAAATTTGTCTTTTATTTACTTGTTTAATTTTAGGATTTAATTGACAACTGGTTCTGGTAAGAACTGTTTACAAAAGAACCATCGGTTCCGAACTGAACCGGTATTGTTTAAACGGTTCGGTTCCGGTTCTTATATTTAGCACTAAACGGTTCCGGTTTGGGTCGGTTCGGTTTGATGTGTCTTAGGTACTCTTCCTAATCAACTTTCTAAAAACTTTGTATAATGTCATTTTGACCCACTTGAGTTTACATGCGTATCTTTATGTACGATTTTTGTTGGCCTATATGTTTTGTTCGGAAAATAGGCGGTATAACTTTGATTTACTTTACATTTCGACTCCGCTGCCACGCATGGTGCCATTCTTTAACGTAAAAATAGTATTTACATTTCCTTATAAATATAAATTGGTTTATGTGTTTGTGCTTATTATCGTTAATTAGTTAGGTCCAATATAATACGTCTTCATACTTATTTTCATGTGCGTTTTTAATTGGTCTTCGCTTTGATGTAAATGCGTAAGATTAAATATTTGACTATATAAAATTTAACTAGCTTTAAGTTTCAACGCCATCGCAACACGGACGAGTAGATCATTGCTAATTAAATGAAACTAATAAAAATTGCAATGAATGCATTTGAAAAAGAAAGACAAACCTCTCACCTGTAAAAGGGTTGTGCAAGTATATTACTTTTCAACTCGTGTGATAAATCCTCACGTATGTGATATATTAAGACGCTGACTTTAATTTTACAGAGATTATTAAAGTTAAAAGTTATAATTTTTTTACTCAATCCGTTTTTAAGCAAAGACAAATTAAAAAAAAAAAATACTTCCACACTCATTTAAAACACTTCAGGAATGCCACAAACATTTACTTGTAAAATTATATTAGCTAGCTTTTATATAGAGAATTGTAAGTGTTTTTTTCTATATATATTATTAGTTACATAAATTTATTAAAATTTAGTTGGATTATATGTATATAATTTACTTTTTTCTTGAATGTTCTTGCCTTGGTCATGATATCCAAAATTTCAACCACCAATAACACCTATCCCAAACGCAAAAATATATATGAGCAGACCACCCATATAAAATATATAATCCACAGTTAAACTAACAAACTACGACTAGCTAGGTGGTTTAGTAGTATTTAAGGGTCGTTAATTTTTTAAAGCAAATGTAAAAACGTAATTCATTTCTAACTAGTGAATTCATTAAAAAATCTGAAACTTTTTAAGATTTGGTTGAGGTTCAGTTAGGTGGTAAGGAAATTCACTAATTTCGCTTTGAGGGAAGTGGAATCTAATTTCTCGAAAAAAAAAAAAAATCTTTTCTAATACTTTTAAACTTTTACCATATGATCTATGTACGCATGAATCATGCATGTCATGATTCTCCCACTTGGCCAGTCTTCTTCCCTAAATACATTATATGCCACCACATTTCTTGGATCACCTATATAATTATATCCTTTAATAAGCCCTCACCCTACAACAAAACAACCATAGGTTGAGCCTCCTTGTCCCACATTACTTCAATTAACCAGCGAAGTCCCTAGCTAGCCACAATTGGCACTTTAACTTCTACCCTCTCGCAGTCCCTAACCGGTTTGAACCAAAATATGTATGTTGTTTTCATTTGGGACTATAAACTCTTTAGGGGAAGGTGCACCTCAGGCTAGTAGCCTGGGTCCCAACCACTCATATAGTGACATGTCAAATATAAGCCAAAATACTCTAGAAACATCAAATCACTAGCAACACTTCAAGATACAAATTACCTACCTACTTTTTTTTTCATTTTAAAACAAATTAAATTTAATAAAAACACATTTATATATTAAACATAATTATTATACATAAATACTAATTATAAAAAAAACCTAAAAATACATTTAAATTAAAAAACACAAAAACACAAATAAACTTAATAAAAACTAATTATCTAAGCGGGTCTTCAACAATTGTCACGCCGAGATGTGCGGAAACTCAGAACCATACCGAGATTGGTGCTTAATTTGCGTGAGCCCAAAGTCCACGTCTTCGTGCGTGTTCGCACCTTCTACCGGCAGGGTTCTTCGGTATTGGATGTTGAAGCGCTCACACTTTTGAAGAAGTCGTCCCACTTCCGGTGGAGTGAATCCATCGTCCGATTTGTGTCACCCACTAGCTCCTTGAATTGAGCTAGGACACAAGCCCAAAGAGATGACCGCGGTGGTGTTGGAGCTTCCTACACCTTGGTGTAGACGTTTGCCAAAGCAATATCCTCCTCTTCGGTCCATCGAACAATGGTGGTGACAATGTGTGCGTTGAAGATGGCGGTGGCTATGATGTTGGAGCTCGGTGGGAGGCTGTGACTATGGAGCTGGGTGGGTATGGTGGGTGAAAATGGAGGACGGTTGTATTGTATTTATATAAAGATTTGAGCAAAAACAAAAATTAAAGTTTTTTGACCGTTACTGCACGGTCAATGACAGAATAGTCAAAAATATTAAATGTTTTCCACCTTTGCAGCTCGGTAAGGTGTAACCGAGCTACATGGATCTTTAATAAAGCCAGGGATGACGGTGGTGTTATCGTTTAGCTACGATAACGAGAACCCCATAACTTTCAATTATTTTAAATTGCACAAGTAACTTCATAAATTTCAATTATCTCTTTTTATCATTATCTTATGTTAATCTTTTTCTTGATTTAATTTTTTCATATAAATTTCCTTATCCTCTTTCATGGCTATATTTTACAGGCAAAAAAACTAGCCGAAGTCGGATTGTAATCTTCGTCATTATATCAACTGTTAGTGCAATAGTCATTGCTTCCATCTGCATTTTCCTGATTTGGAGGAGGAAGAAAAATCTGGTTAAAGAAGGTGAGATTAAGACTTTAAGAATTACTTTACTAAGTAACAACTGAGTATGCTATAGAGTTATATGATATTACATTCATCACACCCGTATAGTCTAATACGTTCATAGAGCTAAGGTTGAAGAGCGAGCTACAACTTTGACCATAGAAAGATAAATCTTAGGAGTATAATATGTGAAGAAATGAATTACACACAATGATGTCCTTGGAAAAATCAGCTTCAAATTATATCTAATAATGAAAACTTTTTTTTAACGATAAATCACTTTTTATATATATAAAAAGAGCCAGCAAGGGCTAAGAAAACAAAACAAAAAAAAGGAACAATGGAGAAAAACAGGACACCGACATTACAAACAGGCCGAAACATCAAACGCTAACCATTTGTCCCAAGACGGGCTTGGGATCTTAGCCCTATTACAAAACCAGACAAAACTGTCCTCTTTTATGAGCTCAACAACCCTGCGCTGATGAATGAACTTGCCATCAAAAACCATAGCATTTCTTGCTAGCCAAATTCGCCAAACAGTGGCACAAAACACCGTAGCCACCAGTCGTTCCACACTCTAGATCCGGGGTTATCTCCAATCCTTTGCACAAGGTCGACCAGGTTATCAGAAGTGTCCGGAAAAGGAATCCTCATCCAAACAACATATCTCCCACCAAATCCCTCTAGCAGACAAGCAATTAACAAAACAGGTGGTTCGTGTCTTCATTACCACAACCACATCTAACGCACGTGCAGTCATTGACCGGAATCCCTCTCGCAGCCAGCTCTGTCTTGACAGCTATCCTCCCCAACAACGATCTCCACATCAGAATGTTGTCTTTTGGAGGAATCCACGGCTCCCACCAAAACGCAGCAGCCGAGGAGATACCAGATTTGCAACATCAAGCTCCCGTCTAACAGATCTGACCAAGAACTCCAACCCATCATCGTTACTCCAAGACCACACGTCCCGATCACTGGAGATGTTAACCTAATTGAGAAGTGAAGCAGGTCATCATAACTATAGGTATAGGTTCCTGTACAATAGACATATTTCGTACAAAGTGTGAGAAGTCTATATATTCATTGTGTTTTAAGTTTTGCCTATGATATTTTCGATTCCTTTTGCATTGAATTATATAGAAAAATATTAAACGTAGCAATTTAAAACACAATCAAATGTATTCTAGACATGAAACTTAAAACACACTGATTACTTTCTTCATATGGTATTTTAGATTACATGTCAGAGAATACATTAATTAGGGTTTTAAATTATGAAGTTTTATGTTTTTCTATATAATACTATGTCAAAAGAATATAAAACATTATGTCTAAAATTTAAAAACAAAATGCCTATACAAACTTCTTACACTTGTACGAAAAATGCCCTTTGTACAGGAACCTCACCCACTATAGGTATATATAAAAATACATTGAAAATCATTATAATTAAATCAAATAAAAAAATTATACATCCTAATTTTGATAAAGATATTATAATGAACAATTAGTATTTTATGAAATTAATTCTATATACTAACAAAACACAATGCGAATAGTTTTAAATCATGATTAGTCCAGATGTTCAATTTTTATTGGGCACATATCTTATTTTTCCTTTTTTGTCCCCTGGTTTTCGTGGGTTTTACTAACAAATAAGTATAGATCTCTTTGCTTCCCTTGTACATACCGTCCCACCACTACCGTAGTCACCATAACCTGTTACCACCACCACAATCACCATCGGGACCGTCAAACCACCGTCACAGACTGCCATGATCAACAAGTAGACAAAAAGATAAGAGAGAGGGAAAAAGAGAGAGAGAGAAGCGAGTTAAAAAGTGATTGGTGGAATCGGTTACCACTGTCACACAACCACCACACTCACCGTAAATCACCGTCATCATCATCAACGTCAAACCGTCACAGAATCCGCTCAGATACATTCTTTCAGAGAGAGTAGAAGCGAGAGGTAGATAGGGATGTGGTGGTAGGTGGTGACGGTAATGGTTGAGATCTATAACGCAGATGTTTAGTGGTGTAGGATGGTTGCTAGTGGCGTCTTGGTTGTGATGGTGGTAGTGTTTGTATGCTGATTATGGTAGTGGCGATTAGTGGTGGTGTTGGATGGTGACGGTTATGTTGTTAGCGATGGTTTTGTGTTACAGTTTTTTGTTCTTGATGAAGTTACTAAAACCCAATTTTTCAAAAGGTGATGTTGATGTTACGGTTTTTTTCTTTTTAAGTTTACGTGTCATTATAAACCAATTTATACATGGCATGACATATTTACACCTCCTTAAAATTAATTTCCACCAGCCTCCGCGGCTCGCAGAGGCCTCTACGAGCCGTAGAGGCTCCTTTGTGGCTTGCAGAGGCCTCTGCGAGCCGCAGAGGTCTGTGTCAATCATTGCCAATCATTGACTTATGCTTATGCGGCTCGTAGAGACCTCTACGGGTCGTATAAGGTTTAATTAAACCCAACTACCGTACCTCTGCGGCTCGCAGAGACCTCTGCGGGCCACAGAGCTCACTGACAAAAGCTGTTTTGCAGCCTGGACATGGAATGTTCTGTGGGCACCCACCTCTGCGGCCCGCAGAGGGCTCTGCGAGCCGCAGAATGGTTAGGTTTTTAGGGCAACAAAACTATACGACTCGTAGAGGCCTCTACGAGTCATATAGGGTTGCTGTTTTTCGATGTTCTGACACCTCTGCGGCTCGCAGAGGCCTTTGCAAGCCGCAGAAGCCTATGAAACCCAAAGGTGTAAATAACATGACCCTTTATACATTTCTCTATTATGAAGCCAACCACCAAAGATTTACTTCCTTAGCCCATCGCCAAATGTACACACTTATTAATTTTAGATGTGTTTATTCAATCGTGATAGCTGCTTAATTTAAACCAACTCTTCAATATAACGAGTAACAAATTTTAATGTTTTTCTATTTACCATATCATAAATTAAAGCTAACTTTTAATTCTAGACAAACATATCTTGTAATAAATACATTAGCGCCAACACCTTTTTGCGAACCCGCAGGCTCCAACACTTGTTACATACAATCCTAATTCATTGTTTTTCCCTCTGATATGAGTGTGATTTTCATACATCCTAATCATTAACTCATATAACCCCAGAGCATGAGAAAATCACACTCATATTGGATGAAAAAACAATGAGTATGTTATGAAATTAATTACATACAATCTTGGAAAAAACTACCTCAAGAAAACGTAAACACTAAGAAAACATTGTGGTGGAAAATTTCAACGCAGTATCTACGGTCATACCAGCGATAATAAGAGGTACAACAACAGACCCATAGTGATATGGTCTACGGTTGCAACAACAAGAGCGAAACAAATAAACCTCACTATAATACACACAATGTGTACCCGTGGCAGGACAAGAGGGAGAAGAAGAAATAGAAAGTTATCGCACAAAGAAATGCCTGAAGAGGAAGACCAAATAGATGAGAGAAAAAGAAGAATGCAAGAAATTTAAGTCTTTAATATCATATAAAATAGGAAAAATTACAGAAATCGTCCTTTATGTTTACCTGTTTTTTCAGTAGGTGTCCTTAAACTTCAAAAGTGATGAGAATCGTCCTTTATGTTCTAAATTCTTGCAGGTATCGTCCTTTAGGCCTAACCTGGTTAGTTTTTTTTGGTTAAGTTTGGTCATGTGGACCCACATGAGGGCACAATGACAGTTATGCCCCCATCTCTATCATCTTTATCACCACCACCCCTTGCATTCTTCAATAACCACCACCACCCCCACCACATCCACCACCAGGTTACACCAACACCTCTTCCACCAACCTGCCACCACCACCATAACCTGCACGAACAAATTTAAAGCACCTATACCACCAACTTACCACCACACCACCACCTCTACCACCACTACCACCACCACCACCACAACCTGCCACCACCTATACCACCAACCTACCACCACCACAACCTAAAGCTCCTAAATTTCATCAACCCAGCAATAATAATACCCAAAACATTAAACAATCCCCAAAAAGAAGGTCAACAACAAAATGCCCAAATTCACCAAAAATCAAACTGAACATAACATCGAAACCCTATAACCACTCCCTTGACCCGAAAAGGAAACGAGCCAACCGATCCAGAGCAGAGCAGACCACTCCTAGAGCAGACCAACGACTACCAAACCCGATCCAGAAACAACTTCAGAAGGGTTCTTGTCGCCCTTGTCGTGTATTTCAACCAGGTCCCGTCAACCAAGCCAGGTGGTGGTCTGCCGCTGCAGCAGGAGAGAAGGAGAGAGGGTTCGAGGTGAAAGAGAGGGAAATAGGTGGGTTTAAGGGTGGTTGGCGGCGGCACTTAGGGTGGGAGAGAGGATGTTAAACGTGGTGGTTCGGATGGTTTCTTTGTCCTTGCCGCCGCTTCCATCCTTAGAAGGAGATGAGAGGGAGAGAGGATGGAAGATGGGCTTAGGTGTTGTTTGTTATTGCTCAAATGGTGGTTGGTGGCCGCGCCGCCCGCGTCCGGTGGCCGGAGAGGGAGCGCTGGCGGCGGTCTTGAGGGAGGAGAAGCTTGGGGTTTCTGGATTCCTTGTGAATACTAAGTCAAGAACAAAGAGTTTAATATGTTTTAAGTAAATAAGCAAAATTACCAAGTTGCCCTCATGTGCAAGGCACATGACCAAACTTAACCAAAAAAACTAACCAGGTTAGGCCTAAAGGATGATACCTGCAAGAATTTAGAACATAAAGGAAGATTCTCATCACTTTTGAAGTTTAAGGACACCTACTGAAAAAACAGGTAAACATAAAGGACGATTTCTGTAATTTTTCCTATAAAATAACATAAACTTCGTAATCTGACAATATATCATTCTTACAATGAGAACTAAATTATATATAAAAATATAAGAGTAAATGGCCAAATTCGTCCTAAGGTTTGGTCAATGTTGCTAGATCCATCCAAAATAAGAATTGTGAGGAAAAAGAAAGAAGTTGTGAAGTTGTTGTTGATGGAAACAGAGAGGAAAATGAAGAGAATTGGTACCGGGTGGGGTTGGTACGACGCTAGGTGGAGGGTTTTGGTGGGTGACCGGATGTGGGTGTAGGGTAAACGATTTGGGGTGTGGAGTGGTGGAGTGGCTTTTAATGGCGGTGTTGGAGGGTTTATTGGAGGCGAGGAGTAAGATCCATTCCTCCCTTCTACGGGGAGTTGGGTGGTGATTAGTGGTGGATATGGTGGAGACTGTGGCTGAGGTCAATGATTCAGATCCAAAAGTTAAAGAGAGTGAGTGGGGGAGTTGGGTGGGGTGTTTGTGTGTGTGTTAGTGTTAAAGAGAAAGAAAGCAGGTGGAAAAAGAAAAAAAGAAAAGAAAAGATGTGAAATTAGAATGATTTAGCACTAGATTTCTAACCTTAATGGCTCAGGTGTTAAAAAATTTTTATTTTAGATTGATCTAGCAATATTGACCAAACATTAGGAACGGATTTGGCCATTTACTCAAAATACAATGAGAATTCGTTACTGGTATGACTAAGTAATCTACAAAAACACTAGATGACTGTAATGAACTAAGTAATCTACAAAAACACTAGATGATTGCTTAAACCATCTCTCGGTCATTGACGTTTAGCAAAGGATGTTTCCTATAGAATCATCGGTCTAACTATCCATAACCGGAGGTTATACCAGTGTTTCTTCAAACGGTGTCATGTTTTTAGATTTGCGTTCGTCTTTGATATTGAATGCTAACAAATACCTTATGGACGAGATAATGGGTGCGGAAGTACTCTCTTAAAAGTCTCCAGGATTTTGCTTCTTATATTTACTTTTTAATTGCTGTCAAGATATAGACTTTTATCATTTAAAAGTTTTCTTAAGTACAAGTTATAGGTCGTTTCTGGTCATATCAGCAAACTAAAATTGAGTTTGTATTTTGTCATGTAGCATAATAGCAATTTTATTAAAATCAAATCCACATGATATTTAAGATGTAATAACAACTTGGTCAAAATTATATTTGCTGTGTGTTTACCGATCACTACATCTTCAAATCGGCAAAGGTAAAACTACATATATCTCCGTCTTAATTATTTGTCATTGTCTTTTTTCTCGAACTAGATAATAGTATGGATATAAGCACCATTGAATCACTTCAATACAACTTTAAAATGGTAAAAGAAGCTACAAATGACTTTTCGGAGAGCAATAAGCTTGGAGAAGGTGGATTCGGGTCAGTGTATAAGGTAATACGAATATACACTTCTTTAGAATACTTTTGATTCATGAAATGATAGACTTAAATATACATGAAATTTGAAACATTAGGGGAATCTTCAAATGGACAAGATATAGCAGTGAAGAGGTTGTCTAGGGATTCTGGACAAGGTGAAAATGAATTTAAGAATGAGGTCATGCTTGTTGCCAAGCTGCAACATCGCAATTTGGTTAGGCTCCTTGGCTTTAGCTTAGAAGGAACTGAACGACTTCTCATCTACGAGTTCATGCCAAATGCAAGCCTTGATCATTTTATATTTGGTAATGTGATTTCAATACGGGAGTCAAATGCATGCCACTATTGATTGTGTATATTATGTTCATCTTGTACCAATTACGTAACATCTCGCCTCTCATATCATCATTATTGTCGATTTTGCCTACGTAGAGCTCGCAAATTCGTTTTTAGTTGCCCTAATGGAGAGTTCCCAGGATGTCATCCATCCTACTACTACGTACTCCTAATTGAGTACGCTAAACGTGGAGTTCTCCTCTCATCCATTAACATTAAACCCAAAACTCATTGATGAGTTAAGAGGCATGACCTTCCTTATGAACGAAGAATATCTAATGTCCACAGTAGATGTGGAATTTTCCTAGGGTGTTACAAATTATGTTATTTACTATCTTTTTGTATTTGATATATGATTGAAGATTCTTAGTAATATTTTGCCATGTTGGTTTCAGATCTAAATAAGTGTGCCTTGCTAGATTGGAATAAACGAAACAAAATTATAAAAGGTGTTGCGCGTGGCCTACTTTACCTTCATGAAGACTCACGTTTAAGGATAATCCATCGTGATTTGAAAGCTAGTAATGTTTTGTTAGATGAAGAAATGAACCCAAAAATTGCAGATTTTGGCATGGCAAGGTTGTTTAGCATCCAAGAAACTCATGGATGCACAAATCGAATTGTTGGGACTTAGTAAGTAGACTTTCGAATTAATATCATGAGCTATGTGTGTCTTTTAATTTTTTTTCCTGATTATGGTGCTCTTAAACACTAATTTCTCATAATTATCTTCCTCTCAATACCATGCTATAGTGGTTATATGCCTCCAGAATATGTCATGCATGGCCAATTTTCAGTGAAGTCAGATGTTTTCAGCTTTGGAGTATTAGTGCTTGAAATAATAACAGGTCAAAAGAATCAGGACTTTAAGATCGAGGATAAATTTGAATTCCTTCTTAGCTATGTAAGTACTTATTACCAAGTAACTGATAGTATACATCAAAGTTGTGTCTCAGTGGTGATAATTTGAATATTTTATAGGCATGGAAAAATTGGCGACATGAAACTACATCGAATATAATAGATTCTGCATTGATGATTGAATCTAGTTCATTAGAAGAAATTGTTAGAACCATCCACATTGGTTTGCTATGTGTTCAAAGTAATGTTTGTTGACAGACCAACCATGGCCTCAGTTGTTCTTATGCTTAATAGCTCCTCGCTTACTCTCCAAATACCATCCGAGCCAGCTTTTTTCATGCGTACTTCTGCAGCAGCAGCAAGTGGCCCGGAAAACCAGACCCAAAGATCTTCTCACTCTTCAGGAAAAGATGCTTCAATATCTGATATTGTTCCACGATAGTCTTGTTGACATATTCCATTTTGTAGCAGGTAGTCATATCAAGTTTTATTCGTCATGATAAGTTAGAAAATTCAATATGTAAGACTAAGACACATATACATTTTTTAGTATAATATCTAAACATATAATAAACCAAAGCCATTTTAATGACATGACACTCAAAGAGGCATTTTCCTCATTGAGTGTGTCATGTGTCATCCCATGTGGCATTGGGATATTTTTAGGAAAAAAATAATTTAAAAACAAAATTAGATTTTTCTCTCTTATGTTTCCTCCCATAATTTTTAAACGTTAATATCTTTTATATACGAGATATTTTAAATAAAATTATTACACCAAATTAACGAGCGTTTTATTATCTTTCCAACGAGTACCATAGTACTATATAAAAAACGGAGAAAAAAAACGACTATTTTTTTGGGTTTTGTTCAAACAGGAAAAAAAAACACAAAGTGTTCAGGTAAATCATTAATCATGTATAGGCAAGTCATTAATTATGTTCAAATCAGTAAATATGAATTCTATTTTTAACATGCGTTAGCATTGGAGTTATACATTGTTTTACGTTAGAAATTAATGTTAGAGTTATACATTGTTTAAGGTTAGGCGTTAACATTGGAGATATATTTTTAATTGTTTTAGGTTAGCTGCTACCCGAAGCTTTCATGTATGTAACTGTAAAGCGCATCATTCTATTTCATATGTAAAATTAATATGTCATATTAGATTTTTCAACCCCGGGACGTTCCCGGGGTATAATCTAGTTACATTATATTTGATTATGTTTATGTAAGTAGATCTGGTTCGTTAAATAACAACTAAGATACTTATCAGCTTTCTCTCTCTACTATTATGGACTAACCCTTTATAAGAAGTGCATTATGCGATTCTTGTTTTTCTATATTTAAAGTTGCTTTTGAATGGAACACGCACGTATACAAATTAGCGCTAACAATTTATGCCTCATACATGTTAACAAGACACAGAGTTAGCATGTTTAGGTTTGGGTTTGGGTTATACATGTTGCTTGTCATCATTCATAAACATGTAGACTTGTTTACGACACAGTTAAATTTGTGTCTAAAAATATTTATCCCGCCTAACTTGTTTATTATACGATTATTAAACCTGTTTATCTTTTATTCGTTCGTGACTTGTTCCACACTTCCATCACTCCATCGTTCGTGCCAGACTTCCACCTTCATCGTTTGTTCGTAATTCATTGCTCCAGTTAGGACTGTAAAACGAGCCGAGCCAAGCCTATTTATTTTACCGAGCCTAAATGTTATGCTCGGGCTCGGCTCGTTTAAAACCGAGTTCAAGTAAATATGGTAAACGACATCGACATTTTACCATTAATAAATCCAGTGTACCGGTACCGGTACCGGCCCATGTTAGTTTTTTTGTTTGGATTTTTACTTTTTATCGTCTCATCTCCATGTTTACTCCCAGTTTTAACCTAGCCACTTTCAATATTCCATCTGCATCGATTAAAGTTCAAAACCTAATATCTTACTCCATCGTTCGTGACTTCCATCACTCCATCGTTCATGCCAGACTTCCATCTTCATCGTTTTTTTTGTAGTTCATTGCTCCAGTTACGGCTTGTAAACGAGCCAAGCCGAGCTGAACCAAGGTGGGCTCGGACTCGGCTCATTCATAAATTGAGCCGAGCCGAGCCAAGCCCATTTATTTTACTGAGCCTAAATGTTAGGCTCGGGCTTGGCTCGTTTAAAACCATGTCGAGTCGAGCCAGCTTACGAACCAACCAATTTAGATTTTATTATTTGTATTTTGTAAAAATATTATCTATATCTATAATACATTATAAAGGAGGAGTGATATACCATATTGTAATTTTGTTATGGGTACAAGTTTTGTTGCTACATATACAATTTAATAAAGCTTGTTTGATAGGGGTAAATTAGTCACATAGGTGTACATTAAGACACTTACAAGGTTATTAGAGTAATTTTATATTTTGTTTTTAGTTAACATGTAAAATGTGATTCCTTTGCTACCCTCCATCCTTGTAATACATGGCTCAATTGAATGCCCTTCATTCAATGGGATTCAATGAGAAATGAGAAGGTCAGTTTCTCTTACTCTAGCCATCAATTGAAGGCTGCATATGAAGCGTTTGGCTTCAACTTCTTATCAATTCAAGGTTAATCGCTCATCATTAATTCGTCATCAAGGGGTAACTGAAACGACTGCTGCAATGAAGGCGATTAGTTCTAATGGTTGTATTTAGGGTTCGATTGTGGTGATTCTATTTGGGAGGTGGTTTGAGAATTACCATCACACACACGCTAACAAAACCCCTCTGCCGGATCTCTGTCATTCCCGATACTCCACTGTCCTACACGCTAATGTATTCCTCTCCGTCTTGCTTTCTTCCTCCTTCCCAATCACAAATCCGAACAAGGGGCGACATAAGTTTTCTTTACATGGGTGGTTGCAGCTTTTGGTAAGCAAACTAAATTGATTTTTATTTTATTGTGTTTAAAGTGCAATCAATTTTGTTGTGATTGAAATTGGTGATTCTGCAATATTGTTACAACTTATTGATTTTAGTATACACAATTCTTATGGTTGTAGTTATTGAAGAGTAATTTACAACTTTGGCCAATTATATAGATAGGTCAAAATTTATAGCTTTGATGGGACTAGAGGAAATAATAGATGTTATTTTATCTCCTGAATAGTTGTTCTTCGTTTACACTCTTAATGTTATTTGATGGTCATAATTTCAACAGGTTTAAAATGGTTAAAGACAAAGTTGGGTTGCAAGGTTGAAGGTTTCAAATCACAGGTATATGTGTCCAAATTTTGTAAATAAACTAGAGTTAGAATTAGTTTAACTTGCTTTTAACCTGTATCGGATCTTGTGACTTTGGGATTGAAGGAGCACGTTATATGTGTATGTGTTCATGTATTGTAAACCGTTTTGGTTTCAAACGAATTCAATTGAATGCTAGCAATTAAACTGAAACCCATGATTCATTGGTGTCATTTGAATTGAATTCTAATGATGAAGGTGATCGGTTGCAAATTTACTATAGATTTATGGTCTTCATGATGTGATTGTATATTTGGGTGTTTTATGATTATTGATCTGACAATCTTTATGGTCTTCATTCCATTAGATAACCTACACAAGAATAATAAATGGGGTTTCTTTATAATATAATCAATGATACAGTTGTTGGGTCAAAGTTTGACCCATAAACATATTAACAGTTGATTCATTTTATGTTTTGATTCATATTATGTTTAAATTCAAACATGCCAAACAAGAAAAAATAAATAAATAGTTGAAAAGAAAATGGGTCCAACTTGACATGTCCTGTTAGTGATTTTGAGCAGGAGAGAACCTATGTGCTAAACTGGGTATGCATGTAAAGCCAATTTGTAGATGTCACCTTATTCATTTGTATTTCAGTATTTTTAAGGCCAACAGTTTCTACTTTGTTCGAGTGATTAAGATTAGAATTTTGTAAATGACAATAGACGTAGTAAGCTATATAATTGAAACAGTGAGATAATTATTATAAGAAAGTTAACAGACATCTCTTGGAAATTGCAATTACAGAGTTTTGAATAAAAATGTACACGCTGCCAAGCTTCTTCACAAGAATCATCTTTTGGCTGAGGTACCTTATTTTTGTTCTATTTGGTAACTTATATTAGGGTTTTTTGTAATTTGCTTATGTTTGATTTTTTCCAGTTATAATGATTTTTTTGAAGTGCGTATTTTTAGATTAGTGTCCTCCAAGTTTAAAAAACAGAGTTAAAACAAAACAAAAATTTTCATTAAAAGGGTGATATCAGTGAGAATATTTAGGGAACTCATAAGGCTTTAGTCCAGAAAAAGAATTGAGTGATTTAGCTTAGAATTGAGGGAGTTATGGGTGGTGGATTAGACTTGTGGCTGATGAGGATAAGGGATGGATTTTAGGGGTGGCAACTATTTCCTAAAGTTGGTTGTCATATTATTTTACGTGTCTAAGGATTACAAATAATAGATCAGTGGTGATTTAATATAGTTACATTAAGTTTAATAAGGTTAATTAGGGGAGTTTTGTAAGATATTCATTGTTAGTTTAATTATAAAAGTTTGCTACTAATAGTCGAAATAGTTAAAAAGTGAAGTTTAACATGTGTTCAAAACTTATGGTACAAAATATTTGCAAAGCTACATGTTAATTTGATACATGAACATAGTATTGAACCATCAATGATTGTAATTTTACCATTTATGATAAAAAGGATTTGACAGAAGTAAACTGAAAATAAGTCGGTGATATCTCTGTTAGCTTTTGCCTTTCTATGTTAATAGATTTATAGGCTTGATTCTCATTTGCATCAACAGGCTGCTCACTAACCTCCTCAAAAACCTTATCTGTTGTTAACTATGTAAAAAATGCTCTAGAGATGATACATATAAACTTTATTTGCTACTACTAAAGCTACTTATGTTTTTGTTTTCTCACATTTATGTGGTGAATTTATGTTTAATCTTTTGAAAAATTGTGTTTTGCAGGTGACCCAGAAGATAGATCCAAATGAGTTGGTTAAGCTTACTGACATTTTAGATCCTAATAATAAGTCTGAAGGATTACAGAGATTGTATGAATGAGAGCTGAGAATATGAGGGTGAAGTTTTCACCTTTGATAAAGGCATGTAGAGAAGCAGGGCAGGCTTTACTTCGACTCCATATTGGTAAGGTTTTTAACAAGTTTTATTCAGAGTGGTTTAGTTAAATGGCAACATGAGATATTTGGTGGCAGGGTTTTATTTCTACTACTGCGCATATCCTACGCCATTTAATTTCTTAGTTATTATATGATCATGTGGATTGGATTTTTAGGCTTTTAATGGATGTAAATTATCTCTAATTTGTGCATGTTTGGATTTTTTGGATGCAGGGAGGGCTATAGGTGATTGAAATACACCGTAATGTCAATGCTTTATCTATAGTGATTATTTCTTTTTCCAAATAAGGATTAATAAGCCAAAAAATTATAATCATATTTATATCTTTCACTTTGATTTTAGGTCTGGTCATTTTACTGTTCTCATGACTTTATACATGGAAACATCGGACTTTGTTACTGGTTTGCAATAAGTTTTTTTTTTGGGCAGTATTCAATTTGAAATAGTTAATTCAGAGCTTGGACTCCCATTTCCTAAGTTTGATGTTCTCATTCTTATATATAATCATATGCAATGATGAATTGCACTCAATGAATCCTGCATATATTTTTTTTCGAACGGCAACTCGCTTTATATATATATATATATATATATATATATATATATATATATATATATATATTATATATATATATATATATAATATATATATATATATATAATATTAAAGAGCCAGCCAGAGGCTGAAAAAACACCAAAGTACAAAACGTACAAGACCCCACAAACGAAACAGAAAAATTACAGACACCCCTGAATATCAAAATCTAACCATCTATTCCAGCTTGGGACCGGAACCTTCGAACGGTGAGATAACCAAAGATAGGCGTCTTCCTTGATTAGGTGGGTCGAGTTATTAATCGAAATAAATTTGCCGTCGAAAATCTTCGTGTTTCTTGCTCCCCATATCCTCCAAATAGTGGCGCACGCGATAGTGTAAACAGTTCGTTTCCAGCGTTTTGAACCTGGGCAGCCGAACAAAGTATCCAGCAGCCTTTAAGAGTGCAGACGTCATTAGGAAACGGGATCCTCATCCAAACGAAGACTTGCCACCAGATGCATTTAGCCGTTATACAATTAACAAAAACGTGCTCCGAGTCTTCGTCTTCAATTCCGCATCTCGCACACTTTACGTCTTCAATGTGCATCCCAATCTTAGTAAGCTGAACACGGGTCGCAACCTTTCCAAGCCCTGCTCTCCAGACCAAAACGTTGCATTTAGGCGGGGCCCACGCGTTCCAGTTTAAAACGAACTCAGCCTGGTTCGTATCCTCAGCAGCAGCAAGTTCCCATCTCAGCCTGCTAACCGAAAAGCCCATTTCAGCATTGTTTCCCCACGTCCAAACATCCTTTCCAGCCCCAATAGAAACCTGATTCAGCAAGTTTGTTATCTATTTTTGATTGTGACTCATAATGATGCTAGCTTTTGGATATGTTTATTGGAATCTCACATTACCATGGAATCTGCATAATAACTGGTCTTTTATCCCATTTGACCCATTTCCTTTTTAGTTACATCTTTTAGCTAATTCATTTCACATGTTTGAGATAATATGTAACTTAAAGCGACAAATGAAAACTGAATTAACTAAAACCGAATTAACTAAAATCGAATTAACTTAAAATTAGTTATCATTTTTTTTGTACAATTAGTTAACCGAAACCGAACAATTCATATATTATTAGCTTTTATACCTTCATTTGATATTTTTATACCTCGTTTCATATACTTCTAAGCAAAATTTTAGCCAAGGTTTGGTTTTCGTAATTATCAAAAATTAACCGTACCGAACTAAAAAGTGACAATATTATAAAATAAACTAAACCAATTAAACGAGTGGTTAATAAACTAATAACTGAACTAAATCGTATCATGCACACCCTTAGAAGTGTCTTTGTTCCCGCCGCATCACGCGGGCACACTGCTATAGTATTACAATGTAATTGTTTTCTCATAATAGTTAGCACTTCATATAGTGTGTGCGGGTCAGCTCAACTTGGCTATGTTCAACACATACTAAAAAAATGACCCACTCAAACCCGATTCTGTCTGAACCATTACCCACCCGCCCAATTTGATAACTAAACTATTTATATTTTAGGCACGAGCACATTAAAGCTCGGTTCGTTTGAACTTTTGCCCGATTCGATCCCATGTAGCTCTTCATCTGCTTCGTATGGTTTACACACCCCTAAAGGAGACTCATAACCTATGGGGAGGTTTGTTATTCTACATTTAACATATATGTTTAGAAGACAAACATATGGATTATGAAATGACTCTTCAATGCTATGTTATTTTGATACTATAACTTATTAACCATTTTTGCGTTGTTAGTTATGATTGTTAATTCAAAATTAAACAATTCTGGGATTGACTAGCCGTTATGATTGTAGCAAAGGGTTACAAGGTCATCATCATCATGCCAGCATCAATGACACTTGAGAGAATGACTATTCTCTTTATCATACTATAAAGGAGTGAAAAATAAGAGATATGGCTAAAATAGGAAATATTTTCATTCTTCATAGCTTGACCAAAATTGTCTTTTATATTTACTTTACAACGTCAAAAAGATAATAGCATCCTGCTAATGTAAATGTGTAAGTGTTGATTTTATATTTATGTTACATCTTACAACTGCAAATGTATTCCTTGTATTTTATTATGAAATAACTGGACATAAAATAAGTAAAGGCTCATATGAAAAAGAATGTTGCTTTTGTTTCTGGCTTTGGTACACGGAAGGTATTGCACTTGTAATGATAATATTACACAAACAATTAACTCGAAATTAAAAGAGTAGTCAAAATAATTCTCTTATAAATTGTTAAGGTTCTACAAATTTCAACAATACATTACATGTCCAAATAGGGTAGGTGAATCAAGTTTAAACCATGTTCAAGTAATTAGTCATGTTAAACTACGAAAATGGCCTTTCGGTTTGAAGAAAATATTTACGAATATAAAAACGGTTTTTCGTATGGTATCGTGATTCTTTTTAATCGAAGTGAAACACCTATCAATATCTTTTTGAGCATATTTTCCGGTTGTGATAGCGAGTGTCGGTATCATAAGGTCTTGTAAAAAAAACCAAATAGATATCGTAATGACCCAAAGCTACCCGTTACGAAGCGCACCCGCAGCAACGCGCGGGCATCCCTACTAGTTATCTTATTAAGGAAGAGTGACGGCTAAGATAGTAATTTTCATTTTCGTACAAATTAAGAAGCAACATGTACAACACATTTAAGCAACATATTTAAGGGTATTATAGGAATGTAGGTGACAATTAAGACACTTAGGAGGGTAATCTAGACATTTTACCCACCCCACCTTTACAATATCAAAACAAATTTACAGTATTACCCTTCATTTCCCTCCATGCCCCTACTATCCTTTGCTTCATCATCAGACTTTAATTGCTTCACCGTATTGTTTCTGAAACTCCCAATTCAATGCTTGAATCGGTTCGCTTATCCATCATGTCCATTCAATCGAACAATGCTATTTTCATTCAATTGTCTATTCGATCACCCCCTGTTATGTTATTTATTATTCACATGGCAATTCATCTTCTTCATTTTTTTAGGGTTATAAATTCGATCTTCCTTTCATCTTATTCATTGCATATCCGATTCAATCTACACATTTATTTTTTTGAAAAATCTTTGTCCCAAATTATTATGTGAAGTTCAGAGGTTGGTGCGTGGGATGGCTCAAGGTATCCTTATATAAATACAAAATTGTACTATTTGGGGCTTTCCTTCTTCTCCTGAGAAAGAAGATGACGACAGGATCTTTGATGAATCTCGAGTTGCTGTCCACTGTAACATGAAGTACCTGTTGCAATATATGAGGTATTTGATTTATTTAGTTCTTAATCTATTGCTATAATTCATTTGTTATAACTGGATATTTTATTATGTTCTTGTGGATAAAAATTTGGCGGATTATGTTTCTAATCAACTTCTTGAAGTTGTTGTCGGAGACCCGGGACGTTTCAGGCAGACAATCACAAACCTGGTTGAAAATTCACTTAAAGTTAGCACCCTTTGTTATCTTTATTACGATTAAGACACACTACTCTGTGTTTTATGTTCTCCAATCAGCACCGGAGGTTGGAACTCAAAATTTGAAGATGCTTAAATGGATGAAGTTAATACCACTCTAAAAGAAGGTCTTTCTTTGGGTTATGAGGTGAAAATTTAATTTTATTCATGTTTAGAATTCTTGATATGATGTGATTTAAATCCAACTAAATGTGAATGTATGTATGTCATGTTATATGCACAACTGAAGGAAGCCAAAACATTGTTGAGTAGACTAAAGGGCAACTTTGCTGTTGCTCTTCAAGTTTTTTATTGGAATCAACATTAAAAGTTTGTTGCCTAGGATGATTAAAGCTATTAGTGACAGAATCAACAGGTATAGAAAACCATAGATGAGACTGGAGCGTTTTACTTAAACATGTTACTTGTTGCAGATAACTGGCCTGAACTTCTTAAACAGGTCAAGTCCAAGGAATGTGACCTGGTGGTATGTTTCATTGAATCTTGGAATTTTACAACCAATCTTGACGTTTTCTATAATTGTCTTACTATAAACTTTAACTACATTTCAGAGAAGTATATGCGGTGTCGATTGCTGGACCTTTTCCTACTGCTGTAACCAATCTGCTGGACCTACTAGGCTGTATGACTCTCTGTCCTACTAAATTAATAATTTTTTTTTGTTTAGTTTGCCTCCGAATTTCTAAGTTATCGTTGATGGTGAAGTTAATTAGTTGAATTTTGGATTATCTTCCGAAGTAGTGTTATTTGGCTTGGGTTTGTGTTCCGACTTTAGTAAACTATGTTGGCAGGGATCTCCATAACAATAACTTGATTGGACCAATTCTACCTCAAATCGGGCGCTTAAAGCAGCTTAGAATATTGTATGTAGTCTACCTTAACACTTTATATCTTTTGGTGCTTCTGCATATATCTATAGCTTCATATTGTCTTTTACTTTTCATGCATTGTGGTGATTATTAATGTACCTTGGTGTACTTGACCTACCACCCATTCAATGATCATGTGGCAACTCTTGTCGTTGCTGTTCATGATGGATAAAAAATGTTATGAGCCTACAAGCTGTTTTTAGCATCTTCAAATTTATGCTTTTATTTTCATGAGGCTTTAATTAATATTGAGAGATTGCGAACCCCTCTTGCTTTGGTGCTTGAGCTATGGTTTGTCGAGGGTTGCTGGGTATAGTAAATTAAGTTCCATATATATGTTTAAACTAGAGGTGTCAAATTGGGTATTAATTCAATATAATCTTGTATTTAATAAAATAATAGGTGGGTTTATACAGAGAATTATACACATTAGGGGAGTTCTGACCCGTTTGATCTGCTTCCTTTTTGTGATATTTTCTGTTATACAATTAGCTTCTTGCGGGTCCCCGGGCATAATAACAACTATCATAGTTGCTAAAATTCAAATGAGCATTCATGTATTATGCTAGACTGACCAACCTTAGGTAAACTGCAATAGTTGTTTAGCAAAGAAATTACAAGTATGAAGTTCAGGATGCATGGCTTGCTTCGGCAAATCTGATATCTTTTTTCCGCTTAAACAAGAGGTATTCATAATTTCATATAGGAACTAAGATAATTTGGTATCTTTCATGTACAACACATCTAGGTGAATAAGCCGTGAAAGGAAGGCCTCTAGATAATCTTGAACTATACAATCGATGAAACGATACTATGATTTTATTAGTGGAGGTTGTCATTAAAAGTAACTTCTTTCATTGGGAGGTAGATCAATCGAACCACGGAACCGCCGAGAGGTAGATCGATGATTTCATCTTCTTGCATATGTTTAATTAATAGATCTTTAGATCTTCGTAACTTTAGTTCATGATTTGCGTTTCAGTTTATGAACGTAAAATTGGGGGTTGCTTAAGATCTATGAATATTATCAGGCGTGCTGGTTGGTCGGCTCCAATTTCTGATAAAATGTTGTACTCACTTCTAAAATTGTTTCCACCTTTTCACTTCATAGGTTATATAATTGCCTCACAAGAAGTGAAAGGAGATCATAGGTGCTTCTATATATTCATCTAAAATCAAAATTTGTGTTGCCTATTGAAGTCAATGTTAATATATTGATAATTATAAGTTTGTAACTAACCTTTTTAGTCAAGATATCCTCATTTTTTCCTTCATTTGTGCTCTTTTGGTGTGTGATTGATTTATGAAATGTAGTTTTCGCTTCAGCAACTGAAAAATATACTACTTTTGTTCTTCATAAAGTATGGTTCTTTGATGTCCAGTATAGAGCTTAATGCCTAAATGCCTACATGTACCGTATTTACATGTTGTAGAAAGTTTTTTATATGTAGTCTTAATTTTTTTTTATGAGATTTTGTGTTTCCGCTATATCTAGGTTTCTCATTCAAAGCAGGTTACACTCAGTTAAGTAAATTGTCTGCCTTGAGTCTGATCAACCATTGTCGCTCTGAACTTCGGCCCCGCTCACAAATTCCCGAGCGGGTTCTTAGAAGTACTATCGACGTCAATCATACTCCGGTAGGCTTCATGCTTGACGTTGAACGCGAATAATAACTCTAACGAGGTGTACAAATGCAATAAAAAGGCGTTTTAAATCACCATTTGAGGACGTGATTATTTAATCAAAGGTATTTATCTTTTTTCTTTCTCTGATTGTCAGTTTAAACCTGACATTTGGGTATTTGGGAATTTGAATGGGTTTTGATCTTCATGATGTATTCATTATTTCATTTAAATGCCAAATATATTGCATACATGCTGAAGTTTGCGTATCAGGTATAAAGAATTCGATATTCGTTTAGATGTTCATTACGCATAAAACATATTTTACAATCAAGTTATAAAAATGTATACAACCCAGTAAGGAAGATTGAAAACATGCTAACAGATATTTAAGAGGGTGGTAATTTATTTGTTAAAGAAAAGTGTTAGAGATCAAACTAATATATTTTTAGAACCGTATTTAAAAAGAAAAGGTGGTGATAATGATGAACTTAATGTTGAGCTAAAAACCCGTAATGATGGACCCATTCACATTGTACAGTTATGAAACTCACTAGACATTCAATTCTCTATGTAATTTACAGCTTATTCAAAAAAAAGTATGCCTTCAACTTGGGGATTTATATCCAGTTTCGAGCATGTCTTCGATAAAGTTGATCAACCAACAACTATGTGTTTCAGTTTCAGCGTACTTCCTAAGGGCAAACTAAGGAAGGGCAATGAAGGTCGTCGATCAACAATAATCAAAGTGTGACGTTTAGCCGACATGATACACACGCACATATATGGGTGAGTGTTATTTATTTTTACTTATAAAGAAAATCTTAATACCATAATCCATATGTTATATAAAAAACTTAGTTCAGTTTATTCAGAATTCTACAATGAATTCCATGGACGCACTTGCACTACTATTTCGTCGTCATGAATAACCAATGTTTAGATGCATAAATGGAGCGAGCACAAGCAAAAGGAGAAGGTTTGTATCCATTATCACCAATGTTTGTGCTGTCGGAATAATGATTGTTAGTGGAGTTTAATATGTTTATATTTAAAACCGTTTCGTGTAGAAACGTGCTCCCGGCAACGCGCGGTGGTAAATTACTAAGTACTATGTATGAATTAAGACTTAAGATGAGCAGTAGTTAACTTGGGTTTCCTTTTGGTTTAACTATAGTTGAGTTTCTTTTCGTATGAATGTTTCTCCATGACTTCTTCGATTAAAACAAGTGCACACTAACACGTGTTATTTACTTAGAGTTTTAAACAGTTACATGGCAATCACCACACACGTAGCTCACTCTCTTATTTCACATTCCATGTATTCAACGCCAATATATACTATGCATCTCTCCACCACACCAGAATTAAACATTAACAAGTTTATTTTTCAGAGATTAGAAAGAGAAAAGTGAAGGGAAAACGATGAAGCAGATAGAAAGAGAGAAGGTGAAGGGAAAACGATGAAGCAGATCCCCAGGTGGTCCGTCTAATCATTCATTCTCTAGATACATGATGAGTTGGTGGTGGACCAGATCTATCGGAGCTACAAAGGTAAACGAACTTTGAAACTTTGTTCTTTTGGTAAATGAAGTTTGAACAACAAGTCCGTACTTCGTTCTGCTACACTACCATCGGTTTACTTACATCGTCGTTTCTCTGTTCCACATCTAAACAGTCTCTACCGTAGGCGTTCTCCTTGGCTTTCGGTTATGGGTTAAGGTGTGTTTGGTGGAGGCTTGGAGGTTGAAGAAAAGGGTAGGAGCCATCGGATAGAGTAAACTCTTGACTTTGATGGAAGGCTAGAAAAAATGAATGTGCGTTGTTCGAAAAAGAAATATGTGGCTGGGATAATGGGATTGTAAATGCATTGGAAGAAGCATAATAAATTGCATTATACAATGTGTAGTGGTTAAGGGAAATAGGTATGAAAGGGCATTTTCGTTCCCAATTCACCCCCAAATACCGCACCCCTCTAGTGAATGGGGCTCTAAAGGGGCAGGCGCAAAAAATATCGCGTGGCATGGAGCAT
>JAUTDX010000885.1:0-84064 GCA_030844895.1 Ambrosia x helenae
TAACGGTAAACATAAGAATAATGAACACACCAAAAATCATTCCTCGAGGATAGCACGCCCTAAATAGTGGCAAGAGCCACCCAACCAGAGCTCAGGGGCCTCTGGTGGCAGCCCTGCCTCAACAAAAATCAGGCCGCAGTCTTGCCACCGACATTCTTGCAACTTATTCAATAGCATATTAGTCTGAGATACATTCAGCAGAGGCCGCTCTCGCCAGTTGAGCAACTTCAACTACAAATAAAAATAATTGTGATTAAATGACACAGAGATGTTATCAAACGAAACATGATAGAGCGATAATAAATCTAGGAGTGGAAAATCATGACACTATACGAAAATAATACGCTTCGTTGTCAAATCTAACTGGTTTGATGAATAGGTCGGTTTTGGGTGACCTAATTAACCTGTTTAATTAAACAGGTCGATCATTTATGACATGCTTAACACATGTACAACTTGATTACAACCCGTTTGACTCATTTAGATAAATGGGTTAAATGGTTCATGTTACAGGATTTAAGTGTCTTTGTGTAAAGGTTGATGTCTCTTACACAAAATAAATGCATGGATAATGCAAGGGCTCAATGACTCAACCCACCAAGATTGGCCACCCCTCTGAAATTCTATAATAAACAGATAAATAACTCACCGAATCATACAGAAGAGGCAGCCAAAACCGTTGAGGTGTAGAAGGATTTTTCATAAGCTGATGTGTCGCAAGATTAAAAAACATAAATATATTATGTGATATTTTGTAAACAAAATGATGTGTGTATCAAGCATACCAATATCAACGCTTCGCCAGCTTTTCTAGCAGCATCAGTAAAGACGCCATCTTGGACCTGCTGCAGAGATTTCTTGAAATCCCCGGTATCTATGCAGAACAAATTATATATTTCAGAATAAATCATAAAATATAAAACAATAAAAGTTTAATACTAAATTCAAACGTACTTATGAAGAAACTCAAGACCCCCTACAGTTTTAGATTCAGAGCCCAATAATTCAATTAATCCTTCCCATTGCTGCAAAAAAATACCAATGATAAGCTATTCGAGTTTCACACACAATACACACTGAAACACACAGTTACCTCAAAACTCTCGTCAGAGATCGACTTTCCAACAAAGTCAAACAACTTTTGAGCAATTCGATTAAGGCGAACTTCATCCCGGGCTTGTTGAAGCCAAAAGACTCCTGCACCTTTCCTACCATGCTTCCAGTGATGCACTCCAGCAATCTGTTTTAGCAGTAATTATTCATCATATAATTTTAAAGAATTTCCAACATTTCATAAGATAATGGTAAACTGCAAACAAACTATTACCTTCATCGCAGTTGAGCTCACGCTATCAAGATCATACATACGACATATCTCAATGTTCTTAAGAAGAACTTGACTATGATATGCAGGTTGCTTGTACAACAAGATTTCCAACAACCCAACTCCATGTTTCATACAAGATATCAAGTATATCGGAGCAATCTGAAAAGAAACAATAACAGATAAATAACTAACACGATTGATTACAGTAGTCTGAAAAAGATTAACAAGCACTCACTTGCCAAGTTAAAGCATGAGATGATAACACTTGAGCATAAAAACAAGTCTATGGGATTCCTCTATGCTTATCCCACCTAAATTATCACGTTCTTCTTTTAAAAGAATTTCTGCCTCAACACTGCCAGCTGTCAGCAACTCTGTAGCATGGGCAATCATCCTACCTCCAAAAAAAAATACTATGGATAAGAAGAATACATGAGAAATAAAAAATCAATAAAATAAAAAATAATAAGAATACTAGCATACCAGGGACCAAACGATCTTGAGCACTCAGCCAATACAACCTGGAAAACTTGAATTATAAGATGCCACATTTATAGTAAAGTAAAGTGTTTCAGACCACTCATTACCTCTGTATTTTCTTCAAGAATCCCAAGTATAAGCCTCATGAGCTTATGGGGAGTAGAAATGGGTTTCAACTGGATGCATTTTTGAGCTAGGACATACATACTTTCTAAACCCTACACACATAAAAACCATATGTTTATTGGCATAAATCGTTGACAAATTATGAGTTAACGGTTATTTAGCTCAAATGAACTTATGTGCAATATAAGAATACTGACCGAAGTAAAGGGCCTGATATATAGAAAGTGAGCAATATACAGTTCAACCCAATGACAGGTGGCGCTAGACACAGTACTCGTGTTTCCCAACAAAATTTGAAGCAAATTCTTCAGGTTTTCTTTAGTTTGATTATGGCTGCACTGAAGCCAGAATGCACTGCAATCCAGTTTGGTTATTTGTGCTCGCCATTTCTCCCATGCCTAGCAGGTATTAACGTACTTATTTCATAAAAAAAACTTTATTTGGAAAGTTAATTTACAGTGTATATTGATTAAGCTTCTTACCCTCATAAAATCAGACTTGTTATTATAACATTCACCTAATTTTCCAAGGGGTAAATCCGTACGCATGCGTGGCATTTTTGATACTAGAACTGCAACTGCTTCTACAAGTCCATTCTCTGTCTGTAACATACATGACATTAATACTCTACGCTGAACGACATCAAAATTATTACTCTAGAAAAATATTTAACTACAAACCTCACGAGTTCCTAACTGATTAAGCTGATAGGATCATGTAAACGCAGCAATTTCACCTAAAATTGACAATATGAATGTAATGGATGTCTATAGTAAGTAAAGAAAACAACATAGTTATTTTAAACAATTACAATAGCATGGTAACTAACAATTTGTGATTAAAAACTGTATGCTTACCACAATGTCTAGCCAGCCAACTGCAAGTGCTGAAGAGATTGCTTGCCAGTATGCAGGCTCAGTTTCAACTGCCTGAGAAGAGGAGTACAAATTTCAAGTTGCATGTAGAAATTTAATTACAATAGACCATAGGCAAAATGCATAAGCATATGTAATATTAATTTCAAACCTGTATATTAATAAGTTCTGCTTGAAACTCAACCAGTTTTTAAATGAACACTTGGCACTTGTCCAGAGAACAGAGCATCATAATCCTGAAGAAAGTAAAATCACCAATTAACTAATTTCACCTCAAGCAAACAAAGAAAAATGCAACTGCATTCATTAAACAAGGATTAAGTTTAGCATCCTCACAGATAACCAATCAACAAGTTGTTCAGGGATCCAAGGTTGAGATTGTTTGTCTGCGTAAAATATTTCCAGCAGCTCCCATGCAGCTTTCAAAGAGCTTGGCTCCTCAACCTTCTATCATGAAATTTATATTAACAAATTGACGGCCACATAAGGCTCATAACGCTCAAACAGAGCAAACATAAAGAAACAAAATAACAACTCAAGAACAGAATTACTTTCAACACTGTCTTTGGGTCTTCAATCAACGGGGTAGGACTAGATTTCTTGCTTCCGAGAAGAGAATTTATTTCCTTGCTATACTGAAGAACATATTTCGACCTAATCCCATAAAGCGTGCCAACACCATAAGAAATCACTTCCATATGCAACAAAATGCATAATTCGAAACAAAATTCAAAAGTCCTAACTCCTAATCATCTTGTTTTTTTTTCTAAAATACAAAGGAATATAACAACTAAATTCACAAATTCAGTTTTATTATGCATAACAATAGAGTAATACTAATGTTGCAAAATCAAGACCTTTCCCTTCATTAATTCATTTAAGTGTAAAATTAATTGATTCTCAAATTTGGAGATTTTGCTTCCCTTTTCTAATTTCATATTTATTTTTTTTCAATCTCTAAACCAATACTAAGATACCCTAACTTCCTGCACAACAATTAACATAACTGAGCATCTTACTTCCCTACTTTCTACTTCTATATCTCATAATTTGACCTACTATCATGAAATGTAACACCAATCTATAAGAAACCACTTCCGTATGCCACATACGCCCAATCCGGAAAAAAAATCAAAAGTCTTAATCATTTTCTGTGTTCGAAATTCAAATGAATATAACAACTGAATTCTAAATTTTGTTCTTATGCACAACAATTTACACATAATTCAGCATTTTACTTCCGTAATTGCTTGTTGGTTTTTAAGTATAATCTAAAAGTTTATTTACTTTGAAAAAAAAAAAAAAAAAAAAAATTACACATAATGCACAACAATTTATACAATTTGACCTCGTTGGTTGAACCCTAGCTTCTTAACCCTAAACTATAAACCATAAAGATTTTAACATAAGCTAAACCAAACGCATATAATAATTACCAGTCGCCGTCGTGAGAAACCGAACGACTAAACTCATCCAAAGCCGCCAAAGCATTCTTCTTATTTTGCAAATGCGCAAACGGAGAAACCGATCCATACACTATCCTACGCCACCGAGCAGCATCATTAATCTCGATATCACTATCAACATCTTCACTGCTAAGATTCAACTCCACTACTTTACCTCCAGGTTCATTGTCAGTAGTAACCGTTGACCGGAAAACGGTTACGCGTAAGGAGTTACCGCGAGACCAGGAGATGGAGAGACGTGGTGTGGTTGGAGGGTTGAGGTTGTGGCGGAGAGTGTAGACGGTAGGTGTGGTTGAATCAGAAGAGTATGGGATGATTGAGGATGATGTGTCGTTGGATGGTGTGAGAAGGCCCGGCATGTCGCCGGAGATGTCTGCAATTTTTTAGGGTTTTTAAGGGTTTTATGTTTTGGGAACGGAGAAGATGAAATTGGAGAGGGTTAAAGAGTGATTGATGTACGCGGGGAAGCCATTTCGAGTTGCGCCGGGTTAGGTTCGGGAACCAGGGGTCAAATCGGGTCGGGGTATCGGATAGGGAACCCCGTCACTTGAACCGGATTTGTAGTATTTTTTCCCAATTTTACCCTATTAGTTTTATGATTCTATCCGGTTCTTACTTCCGGTCTGACTGATTGGACTGGTGGACCAGTAAGAAGACCAATTCGACGCCTTGATACTTGTAAACATGTGATCAAGAGTAAATATTAGAAGATGAGGAAGAATCACAAGTGCGAAGTGGAATATGAGTATTTGGATTATTCAACTAGAACCCCTGTACTAAGCAATATTTGTATTCAGCCCCCTCTACTTATTTGACACGTAACACACCCTTTGACACGTAACACGCTCGGTCGGTTCTGAAAATATTGGTTTGTATTATGGTTTTTCTCGTGACGCCTTAAAGCTACATATCAATCAAAAAGAATGCCCAACACATATTTAGATTGTGGTTGCAAGTTGTTAACGATAGAAATGTCTTCTCTTTTTATTTTTTTACTTTTGTAAGATACAAAAACAATCGATGTTATTAAATTGTTATATATAATTATTTGATTGTTTATATAATTAATTAATTAATTTTGTAGATATGTATATAAAACTATAAATGTGTTATGAATTACTTATTAATAGAGTGACCATCCACATGCTTAACTCTTTTTTCTTCATTATTATTATCATTATCATTAATGTATAGGCCTATAAATAAAGCCATTGTACCTCACATTGAGATATCAATAAGAAAACATTTCCCCCATCCTCTCATTGTTCTATATATTGCTAATAGGTTATAGTTGATATACAACACGTTATCAGCACGAATTGCTTTTGGAGTGGATCATATTATGATAAGGTGTGTAAAGGTGATTTTGATGGTGATTTCAGGTGTGTGAAAGATTATTTCAATTTAAATATTTTCTTATTAACTAAAGTTAACAAGTAATAATATAATGTAACACTAAAATTAAATATCCCTTGCATAGTTTTTCATTGTTATTGCAACAAAATATGTAGATTTTAGTAAATCTAAACATAGTGGAATACAATGTATAAGCCCTATAAATAGTGGCATGTTATTTTATCTTTATATTAATAAGATACGAATAGTTTAATAACGATATTTTCATTATTATAAGTTTTATATATTTTTGGATTTTGGCACCATCAAGCAACTGGGTGAACCCCTCTTTGATTTTATATAGTATTTTGGTTGTTGGTCGCAAGGTAAACATTATGTCTCCCTACGGATTTTTTTCTTACAATACAATTGACATCTTTAGATTATCGGAAAAGATCTACACATGAAGTGTGAGGCTCTCTAATGGTCATCATGTGGAAGCTTCTAAAGTCATACACTAATTTTTCGATTTATTTCATGTGATGAAAAGATTATTCATAAGAGTATGTTGAACACAACAGTTTCCATATGTCAACAGTATTGTTAAAAATATATATATATTGAACGACCGTCATGAAAGTGGTGTGATTCTAGTCCATTCCCTGAAGTGAATGTGATAATATAATGATCAGTGAAAGGTCGTAATCATATACATAACTAAAGAAGTTGTAATGATTCCACCATGAAAGTTATGTAGTTATAATCCATTCCTTGGAGTGAATGTGATGGTATAATGATTCGTGTAAAGTTCATGATCACGGTGGTTAAGGAAATGATTATGATGCTCAAGTTAATGAGATCAAATAAGTTAATATTGTGATAATTATACAATGATCGGTATAAAAGTCACGATCATGGTGAACGAGGAAATTGTAAAGATCGTCATGTTGATAATATGGTCAACATGTTAATATTGAAATCGATCACAAGAAGTTGCACACTAAGTAAGTAATTACACGAGAATAAGATATGGGAAACATGTGTATAAAAAGAATGTTTGAAATAGTGATATATTATTCTCTCATATTTCTTGTCGTGTATTAGACAAGCAAGAGTGCAACATGTCTAATAATTTGAAGTAACCATATCATTAAGAGAGTATGAAAAGTTTGAAATCATATCATATTTTTGTGATCGAGTACAAAGGTAATGATCATGGAGATAATTGAGAAAGTTGCAATGATGGTCATAATGTGATCAACCATCAAAGATTATAATAATAGCCAAGTTAATAATGAGATCGAATATTAGACACGAAATGATGGTCATGTTAATAATAAGAATGGCCGCAACAAGTGGCAAAATTTGAAAATAGTTATATGAGAACAAAGTAAACGAAAAAGTGATATAACTTGATAGTTTGAATGAGAATACACCGTTCTCTCGTGTTCTCTATTTGTATTATACAAACATAAGTGCACATAGCATACAAGTGCAAGAGATTCATTACGATCATAAACCAGACGTTTATGGATCATGATAATTATTGGCATGACCGGTTAGACCACACCGGGTCAATGATGATGTGAACATAACAAAGAACTAGAAAATCCTTCAAGCTGATAAGTAGCATGTAATGTTTGCTCTCAAGGGAAATTATATATATGCCATATAAAGTAAGGTAAGTATCTTAAATGTTCTGGAAGTGATTAAAGGATACATCCTAACATGATACCATTTAGTATTTAAAATCGATGCATCGTCTAAATGGTTATCAAGTTTGCAACCTGAAGTTTGCTTGATTATGGCTTAGCTAATAAGATAGCAAGCATATTATTCTAGATTGGCATATTTAATCAATTCCCAAGATAATAGTGATCATTGGAATAAGTGTTGAACTTCATATAGCTTATGTTCATACACATATTGCTTTCATTGAGATGATCACTAAAACGTCTGCTATTGATTGCAATGTCAATGATCATGTAAGCAAAAAATTCATGTTTACATTTGATTTTACATGCAGTAACATTTATTCACATCAAGCCAATACGTGGTAATAGTTTCTCCCCATTATAGTTGGTTTTTGGTCAGGAACCAAATATTGCCCATCTAAGATTTTTGTTGTGCGACATATATTGAAATTGATCCACCACGATGCACGGAGATGGGACCTTAAAAGGTGATTGGGAATATATGATGATTTATAGAGCCTTCAAAAAGAGATTTATTTACATCTCAGTTAATTGATATCCATCTCAATGGATTAACATTCCCAACATCAGGGGGAGATAAAAGGCAGTTGGAAATAAAAAAGAGTTAGAATGAAATATCATTGATCCTCGTACTAAACAATGTGAAAGTTTAAAGGATAATTCATTCATAGAGATTAGCGAATTAATTACCAGACGCATTAATTGACCTAAATATGATGAACAGCTAATCAAGTTACATATACCAACTGCTAATGCTCCATTTAAGATGAGTGTCCGAGAAGGACAATCACATATTGGCAATAAGCCTACTGCACGCCTGAAGCGTGGTAGACTAGTCGATTCCAAAGAATAAAAATCCTCGAGAAATTGGAGCAAGTAAGAAAGATGGTCAAGTCGAGGTTATAGTAAAAAGGCCTCTTGAAGAGAGATTAGACATGATGGTTCCAGAAGAACCTCAGGTACCTGAAAATAAAGAGATCTCATTATATAGTATCATGTCTACGAAATATATGGAATCGAAATAAAATCGACGTCGTTATAAATTTTATGTAATATAGCGCTTGAAATGAGAATCAAGATTTAAGATCTGCCTGATAATGAATACAAAGAAATGATTGGCCAAAATGGAAAGACGCAAATATGGCATAGTTGAATTCTCTATTGAAAATGAAAGTTTTGGACCAGTAGTCCATACAACAAAAGTTGTAAAACATATAGATATGAAAAGGTCTTTTGTGCGAATCAACATTTGAAAAGAAAATGATATAAGGTAAAATTGGTGGCACAAGAATTTCGCAAAGACCCATAATTGATTATGAGGATATGCATTCTCCAGTGGTGGATACAATGATTTTTCATCATGTTATTAGTCTGGTAATGCAAAGAGATAATTGAAATGCGTCTAATAAATATCATGATTTACTTGACACTGAAAGTTTACATGAAAATACATGATGAAGGATTTAATGTGTCAAAATCTTGTAACGTAAGTTCTCGAGAACGTTATGATCAGAATAAATAGATTCAATTCTGAGTTATGTTTGTTATATGATTGAATTGAATATAAGTGGAACTCCTCATGAGTATCCTAAAGCAACTAAGTGCTTAAACGGTAATATGAAACATCGTAGGATGTGATTATTGTGCACCAATACACCACAGGTTATAAACTTAACCTGGTGATTATGATACTTTAATGTATAAGAATGGTACAATATATATTGGAGAAATAGATGTTATTGTTCTTCCAATTAAAGAGTTAATGCACTTGCGTAATTGGTCAAGATGAAAAGTCCTTGATGGATTGATGATGCCTGCAGCATTGATATCAATACCTTAAGAAGTATTATGTTATGGTAATATAATATGTATGGACTAAAATAAGGGGGTTGAGTGTTATAAAACTCATGAGATATCCCGATAATGAGCAACATAAGTTTGATTGTATTATCCAGCTTGTATCAAAAATTTCCTTTTAAAAGTTCACTCGCAGTTTACAGTGATAATGTCTGAGCATTATCGAGAGACTCTGTAGAACTTTTGAAAGGGGGATTTTTGAAAGTTCTTGACATAGTGCACAGTGCACTTGTTGCTTGACCTATAATTCGAGTATATGTGTGATATGTTTACCAATCCATCAAAGTATATCTTGAAAAAAGAGTGGAGCATTTTACAATGGACATAACTCATACTTAAAATGTATTAAAGGTCGTCCAGTTACTTGATATGCAAAATTATTTGAATGAGAATTCTACACGAAATGAAAGTGAAACAATTGGTGATGAGTTCTTTGAATATGATATGGAAAAAGATATGCTAAATTATGAGGTTTAAGTGGCAAAACTCTTAAAGAGTGTGCTCACGTACATGGAAGGAAGTCCATGACTGATTGTAAATGCAAGAGGCATTGAAACTAAAAGCACATGAAATATGTTATATGAAGTTAACAATTTCTATGTACGGACTAAAATAGTCGAGTTAAACATAGTATAATTAACTTGATAGTTATCTCGAAGAAAAGAGATATGAGTATGAGGTACTCGATCATGTGTTTTAATTCAACAATATCATTTTATAAAAATTATAAGATATGTTGATGATATCATTATCTCGTGAAGAGATGGTACGCAAGTTGAGCATTTATTTAACGATATTCTTATATATCAATTAAACTACATTCAAAAGATGTTGGACATTTTAATATGTCAAAGTCCATCTCTAAAAGTTTGATCATTTGGTATAAAACAAAGTATTCTTATCACAAATATTATTAGCCTATAAGTACGATATTTAAATGCAGTTGATGCAATATTTCTTGCTCGTTATAAACAACTACATTTATCATCTATTTATATGATTTTATTAATAAAATATAATTTGTTTCCGGAGAGGAGACATTGAAATGATTTAAAATCAAATACTTTAATACTTTCAAGGTATGAAAGACATGAGTTTGTATTTTACTAACCTGTAAAAAAAAGGTTTGGTTAGTCTTATTGATGCAGGGAATGTAAAACTACACGATTGTTGATCTTATACGAGAGGAGGCACTAGAAGTCTGACATGAAGACTTTCCTTAAAGAATTACACACATGAGAGCACGAACTAGAAGCCTGAAATTAATATCATACATCAAAGAAGAAAGAACCAAGCATATTTTACCAAAACTTGTTTACCAAATTCGACTTCAACATTCACAGGATCGAAGTGTCGACTCAAGGAGCTTAAATCATCAGGGGGAGTATAATACGCGCTGCACTCTTTTTCCCTTAGCTATGGTTTTATCCCACTGGGTTTTCCTAGCAAGGTTTTTAATGAGGCAGCATCACTAAACGTATTTCATCATGTGGATAGTCAAGGGGGAGTGTTATGAATTACTTATTAATAGAGTGACCATCCACATGCTTAACTCTTTTTTCTTCATTATTATTATCATTAATGTATAGGGCTATAAATAAAGCCATTGTACCTCACATTGAGATATCAATAAGAAAACATTTCCCCCATCCTCTCATTGTTCTATATATTGCTAATAGGTTATAGTTGATATACAACAAAATGAATCTTTATGTAAACAATTTTAACTCTCAATGTTATAGAAAAAAATTAACAAGATTCCATAATTGGAGTAATCTATACTATTCTATGTTTTGTTGCCATGTGATGTTAAGTCAACCAATAAATTGATGATGATAGCAACAAATTAACAACCACACTAACATAAAACAATGAAAACCGAATGCATCAAACAAGTTCATGATGAGTATGGTTGTTCATAATTCTCGAGTCAAGTCAGCGTCAACACAAACTCAACTCGATTATTAGAGGTGAACTGGATTTTAATAATCCAAAATTTGTCTCGTTAGCCGGCAATAATTTGTACTTAAGAAATTTCTCACAATAGTCTCAACTTTCAATGTATTGGAGGACAATGAATTTTTGTTAACTGAGAACTAACTCAGTTAGTGGATGTTGATGTAGACGCTAACGTTGATAATTATGTGGCATGTCAACGCTGACGGCTAACATGGATGATGACGTGGATGCTAACATGTACGTTGACATGGCATGCCACGTCAGCATCCACTAACTTGGTTAGTTTTCAGTTAACAAAAGTTCACTATCGGCCAATAATTTGAAAGTTAGGATTATTGTGGGGAATTATTTAAGTACAGATTATTATCAACCAACGAGGCAGAGTTTGGATTATTAAAACTCAATTCCTCATTATTAAATGACCCAGCTCGCCAGCCCTTGCCCACAGCTTACAACCTAACAAAGTTTCAGCGACACAGTTCAACCCAGAAAAGTCCCTTATGAATGAGTAAATACGCTCCGATTCATCGGTCTAATTTTTTCATACCCGTGGTCGAATTTGGTCTCTTATCGGTCTAGTTTGGTTTTCAACCCATAACAACTCGTAAATCAAACAGTAAAAGTAGTAGTTTCTGAAGATTTAGTACACATTTTTATTACACATATTTTGCACACAACTTACATATTACAAAATGCATTTTTTACACACCTAATATCTACAGGTAAAGAATCTTCAATCCAAACATAACAATGCTACTTAAAATTTTACAAACACCAAACACATGCTAACCTTCAAAACATTGATACATAACACATACCTTAACAATGCATACTTGTTGAAGATTCAAGAGACTCTTTAATCATTCCTTAATCTTTCTCTTCATAATCTTATCTTTAACTCCCACAAGCATATTATGATAGAACATTTCTAAACGTACGAGTGTATCATAATCACACGACTCCAACATGTCGTCCCACGCTTTACCAACATCAAAAGAACCCGAGCTCGTTAAAGAAACCGGTATATCTTTCGCTTTATCAAAAGGTTTCCCAAAAACAGCACCATGAAGAATGCTAGCATAATTTTCGATTATATCAAGATTCTTTTCAATTTCTGTGACATCTTTTGAACTCTTTTCTGCATATGTTTTGTCGCTGCTGTTTACACTAATTGTTTCTGGTTCATTTTTCTCGAAATCTTGGTGTAATGGCGGCCATAATACAAGATTCGGGTCAAAAAAATCATTCACTTGACCATTTCCAAGAACTCCACTTCTTCCTCTCCCCCATGACCAAAGCTTATATCCGTTATCCGCAAGAAGGACAGTATGGGCTGCACCACAAGCCACTTGTATCGGGTCAGAAAACTTTGACCCATTTTGACCATTACACGAGATCACACGTGGAGTAAGCGCATCTCCACCTTTACTCACTTCAGTGCAAAGGCCAAGCCCGTTTTCCATTCCCCATGACCAAACATCCCCAACCGACGAAACCACACTCGTGTGAAACAAACCACAGTCAACCGAGACTAGCCATTCATTAACACGTAATGATCTAACCATTTCAGGGTGTAACGCCTTTTTGGTGGTACCCTGCCCAAGCTGCCCATTATCCCCGAGTCCAAAAGTCCAGCATACACTTTTTACAGAATCATCATCTTCTTTTTTACACGCGAGTATAGCACTGTGAAAGGCTCCACATGCTACTTCATATGCAGCCCAAGGTGATTCGGTATTAAATATTTCAATCATTTCAGGAACTGCCCGGATATCTGTATCTCCTAGACCAAGCTGCCCGTGATTGTTATTGCCCCAAGAATAGCATACAAGATCACTGCCTTTATGTGTTTCTCCTGAACTAACTAATGCTAAAATGTGTTCATTTCCACATGCTACTTTGACCACTGTTTGACCATGGAAATGCCAAACAGGCATTGGATTGTATGTGGTGAGAAGTGAGAATTCTTCGCCTTCGTTCGATGTATCTTGTGGAGGACAGTTGCCCCATATCCAAAGAGACCCGAGATCGTCTATTGCAAGTGACATATTACCTCCAGCTTTCACAGATGATATCTGCAAGAAGTTAGTTAAATACTTAAATATCAACTTAGAGTTTCAAAACTTCAAAAATGCAGTGAAGATTATAGTCTAAACTTGATACCTTAAGTTGTGTTTCGCTCTTTGTAATTGATCCATCTGTAGGATTTATCCCATGGAACCCCTCTACCAAAGACGGAACCAAGGAATTCTCTCCGTTTACCCCAGTTGACCATCTATGTTGGTGTCAAGAATCAGCATGCGTTTATTCCGTTTGCCTTCGACACTTTTGGATCCCTAGCCCCCGAGGCAGTTCGTTTTTTGGAACGGGTGCAGAAGGTGGTCCACAGTGACTCGCAAAGCCCGAGGAACCAAGGGTTTGTATTTAGTAGAATAGGCTTTGCGATTCAAAAAGGGATAGCGGCGCAGCTTGTTGCTCGCTTACCCATTATCCAGATGTAACTTGGTTTTTTACTATTGAATGAAAATGTTTATTTGGCCAAAAAAAAAAAACCTATAAGGAGGTGGTGCAGTGGTAAGTGTTTAATCCCCATGAAGGTGACATGTCAGGTGCAAACTGTGTTTTACCTGATCCCATAGGTTAGCAGGGTATTCTTCGTGTCCTGTGAATTTTTTGATAATAGGTTCTCATGGTTACGAAGCGAAAAGATGCAAAATATCATCTTTTTTGCTTAGAAAACTTCTTTTTTTTAAAATGTTACATTTCTCAATTCTCATGGCATATTAATAAGTGTAGTTATTTGTTAAACTGAAACATTGCTTAGTCAAGTATAAATGTATAATCACCAAAGGATACAGTTATTGTGACCCCAGCTCCAAACTGACCCATCATCTGAAACATATCAAATAATATCAGAAAATCAGAGTAAAAAGAAGGTGGTAATATCATAGATAAGGTTCTTAATTAAAGCAAATCCGAATTATATCAAAAAACATGACTGAAACACAACAAATTGTTAATTTTAAGGTTCTTAAATACAGCAGTGGAACGAAAACTTTTTAGTCAGGATCATAAGGTTCTCTTCTCTGTTGCTTACAACCAGAGGGGCCCAGCTTCGGTTTATTAATCCAACAATAAACCGGGCCAGTGGACCCTCTTGACCCCGTTCTGCTCTGCTTAAATAGGAAATGATTAAGAACATAAAAGTTACCCGAAAGAGCAAGACTATGATAAGAACCGGCTGACACTCCGACGATCTTCATCTTTTCATTTCTACCGTTAAAATTAAACTCAACTTTGGCGGGAAAAAGCCGATCGACCTCTGAACCGGTCCCAAGCCGGCCGAAAGTCCCTCTACCCCAAGAATATACACTTCCATCACCTTCACAAATACCAAAAAAAATAAAAAAATAAAAACCATACAGTTAGCTAAAATACGTTTATTATAGCGACCACAGGCAAATACAGATTATGTTACCGGCTAAAGCGAGCGTGTGAGCTTCTCCGGCAGCAATTGAAACAACTTTACGAGATAAACTACTTGAATCAACATATGTTCTGGTGTCTTCCATGATCAAGACTATGTATGTATGTATGTTGATTAATGAAAAATGATTATAACTTAAAGTTGGACAGTTGGATAATATTTATACGACTTATATTTAATGATAATATTTAATAATGACAACTTAGGTAGCGTTCGTTTCATGGTTTGCAATGGAATTGGAATTCGTACGAGAATTATAATTTGATTTGGAATTTTGATGTGTTTGTTTCATAAAATAGAATGAAATCTCGATAGGATTGAAATGTGGATCCCCTTACATATGTCGTTGTTCAATTACAATTTTTTCTTTTGTTGTAACGAACAATATAAGAAGTCTAATACACATTCCAATTCCGTCTGAATTCCATTTCATTTCCGTGAAACGAACGCTACCAAAGATAGAGTTAGGTTATTGAGTTGTATGGTTAAAGTATACATATTAAAAAGAGTTTGTTTGTAATTGGTGGTTTAAAAAGATTAGATTGATTAAAAAATATGTATTTTGAGAGTACGTGTGTTGGTTATACTTGTCATTTTTGTTACAAACTCAATGGAACTACGTGACAAAATGGATTTAAGAGTGTTAAGATTTAGGTCAAAATTGGCAACATAACACACATAAGTAACGTAGAGATTTGGAAGTATAACCTTTCTTTTGCTATGCTTAACGTGTGGTGTATAATTAGATGGTAAGATGGATTGATAATGATAAGTCTAATTAAGTTCCCTTTTGATCAACTTTTACCGGAAACATTAAAGAGAATTAATGTCACGTTTCGTGTGTCTAACTTAAGGTTTGGCACACCAACACAGGTAATGTCAATGAGGTTATTAAAATGAATGACAATTAACATGTGTGTGATAACCGACCGGATAGGAATATAAGATGGTGGCCATAGCCAATAGTGGTCGGCTAGGCGATGGAGATAGGTGACGTCCACAATGACATAGGCGGAGGCTGTTGGCGAGGTCAACGATGGTGAACTGTGGCTATGAGGGCGGATTGATGGTTGCGTAAGCATCAGTGTGTGGCCGCAGTCTAGTCAGCGACAGTAGCAACATCTATAGGTCCAATGATGACGTTGGTGCTTCGCCGAGTACGAAGAACCATGGTTTTTCCATGCTAGACAATTATTTGACCAATGAATCAAAATGGCAACAAGGGGTGGTACCCGATGGATATGGTTGAGAATGACCAATCGCCCACGGTTGTGTTGGTTTAAAAGTGAATTATGGATCTATACAAATAAGTTGTTATGGATTTGTACTTTAAACTGTGTCTGTAATATCGAATGCAATAAATGCAATCACGGTCGTGATGTGCCATCATTTAACATATTTTTATTGTATGTTTGTCCTCATATTTCGTCATTTTTGGATGGAGAAAGTTAGCAATTTTTGTAGCATATTCTACTTTATCTTGATTTGGCCTTTGTATAATGTGTAATGAACAATCAACTCTAGGGCTCTTGTACAATTTTGTAAAGTCTTCCTAACGTTTAAATTATGTATTTTTTTTATTGCTATGATAGTGACACACCAGTCTTTTTAGGTGGGATGTTACATAACATACATTTTTAAGACCATGCGTAGTGGGTGGGCTTTATATATAAAGCTCCTCTTTCTGATTGGTCCACGTGGCAGCTGAGTCAGCATGGAGAGATAAAGTGAAAAAGGGGTGTAGTGGTGGATATTTTATTATATCTTTTAAATTAAAAAAATAATAAAATAGAGAGAGAGAATGATGTGGCAAATGATGATTGGAGGGGGAAATAATTATCCGGCGCTATATTTATAGAGCCAAACTTGATTTTGGTAAAATAGAGCCCCCCCGTTTCAGTGTTGGGGGCGCTATTTTTTTTTTTCACCAATATGGAGCCCCACTACGGAGGGTCTAAACATGTATTTCATAACACTTTGACGGAAAGCATTTGAGCACGAGCTTGTTTGAGGAGAGATGAACATTACTAAATAAGATGTGGGTGAAACTTACATGTGCGTGGAACTCCTGATCGATATTAGCATCCCCTGTAAAACTAGGGACAAGCGATAACCGAGAACCGTACTCAACCGGACACAACCTTGAACAAACTTTGTTCGACTCTTTATTAATACGAAAAGAAAGATTACAATCTGAATGAATAAAACCAATACTTCTATCCCTATTTATAACTAAACTACTTGCCATGCAAGGCATACTAATTGTACTAGGACTCTAATACTTCAAATAACCAAATCTACTTAAACAAGATAAGCCAAACGATAATTCAAATACTAATCAGATAAACTAAATTATTATTTTACTTAGATAGTCCCTCGACTTTAAATCTCAATCGTTCGGGTCCTTCAAGTTGGTGTTGCACCACTTTTTACACTCCCTCTCAATACCAACTTCCATTGTCCCACCAAGATCATTCACTTCTTGTAACGCTCGTGCCTCTTGGATTTTAATTCTCGGACTCGCCTTGATCGCATCAATTTTCGCTTTCTCCACTTCATGATCACACATCATGGTCTTCAAAGCAATTCTTCTATCCGCACTTGAAGCACGCTCCCTCTCGAACTTAACTCCTTCATCTTTTCTATATAAACCAACTAATGGATTCACTTTTCCATTCAAGTTAGGACTCCCTAAAGGATCTTGATAACCATCTGCACTTATTAAGCTTTGTAAAGACTTGGCTGTGGGTCCCATACTAAGTGTTTCACTATCTTCAAGAGACCATGAATTGTCATTTATATCGACTATCTTTTCCATCTTTTGTTTTACTTCAGCTTTCGCTTCACCTACCTTCAAACCGACTTCATCATCACTAACAGCCATATTAGTTTCTAACACCATTGGCTCAACAGTATGGTCACACATGGATACATCCTCAATTATCCCTTCCTTCTTAAATTCCTCAGCTTCAACATCGAACTCACCAACATTACAATTAAAAGTAACATCCAATTCAACATTGTCTACTTCTTCGTTGCTAGTTAAATGTTTCGAACATCCAGAATCGACAATCCACTCATCTAGATTTTCCACCGAAACCGTGAGAACCCGCACTTCCTCGACCCGTGCAATCATAGCTCCATTGTCCCAACCCGTTTCTACCTTAGCCTCAGCGCTATATTTTCTTGAGTTAGACGGCTTATATTTGTCTCCGGTTAGGTGGTTCGAGCATCCCGAGTCAATAATCCAAACATCTAAACTGTTTGAACGTATTTCGGTTGTTGCGGTGAACGCGCTTACCTCTTCTACTTGGGCTACAAAGGCTTCGACATCCCAACCTTCTTCACTTTCAACGGTTGCGGTATTGCCCTCGTCTTGACGTGGCTTCTTGCAATGTTTCGCCATATGACCCTTGATCCCGCAATTATGGCACTTATACGGAAATCGTCTCGGTCGATATTTTGATTCCTTTTCGCGGTTCTCTTCGTCCGATGAATCTTCTTCGGAACATTCTTCTTGGTCGTCCCGGTCCCTTCTATTGCATTCTTTCTTCTTGGTCCGGTCACTTTTAACCCGGTACTTATCCTTGCCTTTCTCGTCACTACGGTCCCGACTTTTGTTGAACCGATTCTTCTCCTTTCTACCAGCATATAAAGCGGTTTCAGTCTCTGTTTTAATTGATACATCAGCAAGTTGTTTAGCCAAAGCTTCTTGTCCAGCAAGAATATTCTCGAACTCGGTTATATTCGGTTGGGTCGCCCACCCTTGGATAGCGGTAACAAAACTACGATACTCTGGCTTTAAACCGTGAATAAGTATCCGCTTCATACGATCATCGCTAACCCGGGACTGTGGATCAAGTTCTCCAATTTCACGACATAAGTTTTTAATTTTTCGAAAATATTGTGAAATCGAAAGATCACCTTGGGACGCCGTCATTAGTTCGCCTTCAACTAGTTGCAACCGAGCATCATTCTTCTTTGTGAACAAGGTTTCAAGTGTATCCCATGCTTGTTTAGGAAATTCCACATCTTGGATATGATCAAGAACATCTTCTTCAACAGTAGTTTTAATAACAAACATCGCACGTCCCGCCTTGATCTGCCACTTACCGATTACACCATTGATATCATTCGTGGGTTGCCGAGTTTCTGTTCCGTTTGTTATCTGCCATAAATCTTGCCCTTGAAGGTAAGATTTGATACATGTCGACAACTGCTTATAATTTGTTTGATTTAATTTCTTGATCCCGCCAACAACTTGAAGTTCAGCCATCTTGGTTTTCTTTAGTTTCTTTTCTGTTTTGAATACTTCGGTCCACACTAGAACAGTTTACAATCTGTTCCTTCTTCTCCCAGACCCGGCGTAATCAGCCGGTCGTCGATCAGGTTCCTTCTGCGATCAGGAATTCTGCTTTCTGCTGCTGATCGGGTTCTTTAGCTGCTGATCGGGTTCTCTTCTTTCTTCTCCGTTTTGTTTACCGGACCGTGTTCGACTAGAGTGGCTACACCTGGATCGGATTCCTTCAACCTTCGATCGCTTCCTGCTCCTCCTCTAACCTGGCTCTGATACCACTTGTAAAACTAGGGACAAGCGATAACCGAGAACCGTACTCAACCGGACACAACCTTGAACAAACTTTGTTCGACTCTTTATTAATACGAAAAGAAAGATTACAATCTGAATGAATAAAACCAATACTTCTATCCCTATTTATAACTAAACTACTTGCCATGCAAGGCATACTAATTGTACTAGGACTCTAATACTTCAAATAACCAAATCTACTTAAACAAGATAAGCCAAACGATAATTCAAATACTAATCAGATAAACTAAATTATTATTTTACTTAGATAGTCCCTCGACTTTAAATCTCAATCGTTCGGGTCCTTCAAGTTGGTGTTGCACCACTTTTTACATCCCCTACCACCCACTTTAATTGTGTCTTTAGGATTAGCCCTTAACATCTGAATTGTTGATAAGAAATTTTGTAATTTTTGTTGCCTTAAGTTTGTTATCAACTAATCAAGTACAAACCCCTTTTACCAGGGTGTGACACCTGGGAAAACAGGCGAGTAGGCAATAGGCCAATTTTAAAACCGGTCTAATTTGGTTCATGTCAAAAGACTTCTTATCAAAATATGTTCGGGTAAAAAAGCACCGATACAAAAATTGTTATGGGATCCATGGAATTTGTATACAGTACATTAATATCATGGATGGTTCAATTAAGCTCACATAATCTAGTTCAATTCACACACATAGTAAGCCTTGTGTTCCTGTACTCTATACCTCAAAGATGGTACATATTCTTTTGGTACAAGAACCCATTTCCGGGAAAACCTACAAAAAAATATTTTCTAAACAATAACAAATTTCTTGTGACTTTCATAGATGATTATGATAATTTCTTAAAATTCTTAATTGAAATGTTAAATTTACCACTAGAAGTTTGTGAAAAAACACAAAATGTTTATCTTGTATCTCTTTAAGTTAACCGGAAAAAAAAGGGAAAGCGGCAATGAGATTGAACTGGGTTGAAAATGACGGTTATGTTTGGTCCAGCCCATTCAGACTGGTTCAATGTTTATACAGCCCATTGAATAATACCCTATAATCCAAAACAACCCAAGATGTTATATACCCGTTATGATCCCAAAATTGAATGTGGCCAGGTCAAGTAAGAACATTAAGGAAATTTCCTTTTTTTTTTTGGCTTTTGAAGAGATAGAGTCCCTAATCCTGAGGCGGACTATAACCCTTATCCCATAAAATATATCAGCTGCAAGGTTACCGCGAACAAAACTTGTCCGCAGAACACAACCATGTTCCCTTTAAAGACATCGACTCTCTAATGTCCGCGGAATCCAACCCTGCGCGAGGTGCAAATACCTGGTGCAGGGTTATATCCTAATATGGTGACATCATCAACATAAAGAATCTCCGCGCGTGGAATCACATGCGGGATAATCAAGAAACATCATCCTCAAGTACGATAATGTACGACGATCAGAAACTAAGAAGCACCTGTCAGAAGCAGGACGCGTCAAGCGCCTATCAGGAGACAACACATGTCAGGGGTGGTCCAGCAACCCCTGACAATGAACAGTGATGTGACTGGTTCCATGCTTCATGTTGCTGTGTACAGTACTCTGGTACTCGTCAGAGTACTGTAGACGCATGGTCACCTACTGTCCAGGCGTCACGTCAGACGACACCTGTTGGTCAACCATGTCGTGTTAGAGGAAGCGTCGTCTGCGCCCAATTACGTCGCGCCACGTGTAATCTTGGCAGGGCGGTACATTCTTTCTCTCACATCAACATTAATTACCACGTGATTCTTTGCTCACTTTATGGGCTGAAGAGGGGCAAACCCATAACCCAGGCCCATCGTCGTTATGGGTCGTGATGTTTGGCCATGCATGTCCTTATATAAAGGAGGTCACCCATTCATTGTAGAGGACAATGTTATGTTTCTATAAGCAAGCCAACACCATTTTTTGTGTATGCTATCACGAGTAATTGTACTCTAGGCGGTCACCTCTCTTCACTTGGCCCTCTCATTCTTTTCTTTGTAGGTTCTACTTAATTACTGTATTATTTGGTTTAGTCTTCTGTTATGATATGATTGATTTGGTTATGGTTTAATGCGTAAATTTAACAATTCATTCACCCAGGTTTTAGGTGGGAGTGTGTGACAGAAGTCTTAACGAATGACCAAGGTAGGTGTCACTCACGTTTTCGAGTTACACCTTTTACTGGTTCTTTATTCAACTGCATGCTTCCGTAATCCAGAGTTTAATTGGTTTGCTGGAATGGTGAAGGCCAAGTACAACTGCCACAATGACTTAGGACAAATGGTGTAATTTTAATATAAAATCCTTACTTGTGTAATGTTTGGGGCTTATAGCTCTTGGATGGTCCCCTCTTTGGTTCTATATTAATAAGGGTTGCGTGAGTACCTACCTCGATCTCATGTCGCACTTGCCACAATACATTTTTCTTCCAAATTAGCGGCACATCATATTTCACCACTACTTGTCTCTTGTCATAACTTGCCAAATCACAGGAAATACAAATGCTTCACTTATCATGCCACAATTGATTTAAATATTAACTTTAAAAAAGTAACTAACTCAGAATACTTTATATAGTTATTTACTTTATTTATATACAATGTAGTTACATTGGTATATTATCGTAGCTATAAAGCGACATGCAACTGATTGATAGTTATCTATGATACCCAACGGGTAACCTATTAGAATTAACGGTTTTTACCTAAATCTGCAAGTATACCCAATACCCCACAGAAACCCAACGGGTATTGACGGGTTTGGGAAAAGCATATCTAATCAGGTTTAGGGTTGGCATTACCTAAAACCGGCTCAAACCCGACCTCATTGCCATCCCTCTAAACACAAGGGTGTAAATTGTAAATTACCTAAAACCTAAACGGTGGATTTGGGATTCGTAACTGATATAACTATATGAGGATTTTGATGATTTAATCAATACCGAAGCAGGTTCCCACCCCAAGCCCTCCTTCTCTTGGCAACGCTGACAAAATCACAATCCACCTTTCCTCTAATAACCTAGCCGATCTGAGTTAATTATGAGATGAGATCCTTCCGAATGGGCTAAGAGAGATAATACCTAGAATGATTAGTCTATTATTTTAGTTCTCTCTCGTTTTCTTAATTGAAGAAATAATTGGAAAATAAAACAGCAAGTACAAAAATGAGTAATAACCCCCAGTAGAGGCTGGTACGATTCAATTCAACATTTTGTTTGTTTGGGTTTGATTGTGTCGTAGCTCTATAATTCGGATTAGTTTTATCGTTGTATGAACTGCATTGTTGATATTGACCTCTTTTTCCATCCACACTAAGGCTGGATGGTGTAGAATGGAGCCTCTATGGGCACCATTGCCCAACCTGAGTTCCACCTTAGCGTCACGTCAACATGGGGCTTCATTTTTCCCATTTCAATAACGACTGAGAAATGGAATGGGGCCCTCTCTCCTATTTTCATTTTTTATTAGCTTAAATTGAAGTGGACCCAAAAAAAACCTATTGGTGCTTGTTATTAGGCTAACAAGACTTCAATGGCGCCCCAATGGGTCCCAGAAAATAGAATAGAGGAGGAACATCATTCTTTTGAAGGTGATTGGTTACTTTTTTTTTTAAATCTAAGTCACAAAGAATAATAATAATTTATTCCTTGCAACCCCCCCCCCCCCCCCCTCCCTTCCACTCCCATAATTTTCACACTTGGAAAATGGATCTTATACATGTCACATAACACGTCATGCCCCTCTTTTTTCCCTACACTCTCCACAGTCTAATAATCTAATGCTCTTTCTATTAAATAGAAAAGAAAAAAAAAACAGAAAACAAATTAAAAGAAACAAAAGTGACAAGGATGGGCAATAGTGGTCAAAATCAAAGGACTATTGTTGTCAAAATCAAAGGACTATTGTCGACTCTATATGAAACAAATCCACTTGATTAGTGAAGTACTAGACTCCTAAAGGGTGATCTTTTCGAGCAGATGCTTGACCGTAAGATAACTAGAGAGAGAGAGAGAGTGAGGGTTTTTTTTGTAGTAGGTGAGGGGTTTGCTTTGTGACCAAAGGATAAAACCAAATCTTCAAATTTGAACTAAACAATTTATTTTGATTTCAATTAATACAAAAGGTCAAGTTCTAAATATCAAAGACAAGTTAATAATTTAATAACCTAACCTACTATGCAAAGATTAAATAAAACTTGTCCCAAACATTACATTACTTGCACTGAATTGTTTATATAAACTTACATATTTACCTTTTATATACTACATGTTAGTTTATACAGTATAATATAACATCGTCCATATGTAAAATACACATTTACGTATTATATATATTGTACGTTAGTTCATACACCATATGCCAATAATAATGTAACATGTGTGACCGTTTGAGACTCATCTCCAAACCATCTCATGGTCAACACGCTTTATCCTGCACCCATAGTTAAAGGGGGTACGTAAGGCGCAAAAGATGAGCCTTGAGTCTTTGTGTAAGACGCTTAAAAAGCAAAGACTTTTTGAGACTCATCTCCAAACCATCTCATGTCAAACATGCTATATCCCACACTAAGGGGTAAGAAGCACTTAAGGTGCAAAGGGTTAGCCTTAAGTCTCAGTGCAAGACAGTTAAAAAGTGAGCGTTTTTTTAAGTGAGACGCACGGTATAAAAAATACATTTTTAAAGGTTTTAAAATAGGCTTTTTTGAAGGTTAGTTTAGATTCTTTTAGGTTGATTTCAGACTAACTCAAGGTTAGCATAATTGTTTCAGACCTATTTGGTCAATTCTTGGCCGAAATTCTATAGGAGCTTGGCCTAAAAAAATGTATCTGAGGGCCTGAAAGTCGACTTTTTGAAGCAAAGCGATAAGGCTACGATGGACCTAGAATGTGGGCTCAGGCGTGCGCTTAGGTGAGCCTTGACAACAGAGCCCACACCCCCGACACAAACTTTCAATTCCCTTTGGCACTCATCTCCAAACCATGTCAGGGTCAACATGCTCATAGGCGCCCCCTTCTTCTTGCATCAGTCAACCTCCCCCTTCCCTTGCCAACACCCACCTATAACACACATCCTCATATTGTTGTGTGCCTTTATATGTAGTTCCAACAATCTTCCGGACACAAAAAATTACACATAACATTCACCGAATAACAAACATCATATATTTAGTTTTAAACAAAGAGAACCTACAAGCCCTCCTACGTACACTAATTAAATATTCCCAATACTATAACAAACTCAAAATACATAACCACTACCAACTTTACCATCTTCCAAACATTACTCCTCATCATCATCGTCTTCGCACTAAGACACACCAAGAGAGTTTAATAATAATATCCTTTCCTTCTCCTTCTTCGATAACCTCTCTCATAGTAATCATCATCATCATCATCTTCATCATCACTAAAATACTTCTTGAGATTAATATACTCCCCTTCTTCACCAATCTCTTTAAACTCATACCTACTAATCACACACCCTTCATGAATCGGATTCTTACAAGCACGACACGCCACCACCTTCCTCTCATCCTTCCCCATCTCCTCTAAACAAACCGTACACTTACACCCTTCTTCTACCTTCACATGCTCCTCATCTTTCTTTCTCTTATTATACATCTCAATAAACTTCTCCTTAAGAAACTCACTAGCAAATTCTTCATCAGAAACCTCAATGGAAAGAAGACGTGTGAGATCACATGGACTCAAAGTTTGAAGACGGAGACAAGGGTCGTTAGTGGGTAGGTTAAAAACACGAACGTAAAGAAAAAGAATGTGTTTGCATGGATTTGTTTTGTCAGGACAGTTGCATGAAGGGGTGGTGGAGAGTGTGACGGTGTAGACGTTGCCTGTGGCTCCTATGATGAAGAAGTCGGTGTTGGAACGGTGGAGAAGGTGGAGAGGGTTTTTTAATGAACGGTTGAGTCGTAGGGTAAACTTTTGTTCAGGGGTTGGTGAGCAGTAGCCATCGCTGTCCATTGTTGTTATTGGTTATGAGAGTGTAGGGATAGAATTGAAAGGGTTGATTGGGTGAGTTGTGTATTGTAGGTTTATTTATAGGAGAATATGAAACGAATATATGTTGATGAGAATTTAAAGGAGTTGCTAAGACCATCCACAATGGTGAACAATCAAGATAAATAAAAAATAGTTTCTCTATCTTCAATCTACACAACCAACTTTACACACATTCACAACCCAACTCAATCTAATTTTTTTTTTTAAACAAACTCGGTTTTTAATAAAATTTATATCGGGATGTTCACAAAAAAAATTTAAGAAATATAGTGTATTTAGTTTTTTCTTAAACTTAAATATTATAAGTTATTTAAGTAATTAAGTTAGTGGGGGGGTAAAACTCGGTTGCAAACATGGTTGCCAGAACAAACGGATTGTGAGTTTGTTTGCCAACTTTAATTTTTTTAATATTATTTTCACAAACAAACAAGGAGTTTGTTTGCCAATGGGAATGGTCTAAAGTAATGGATTGAGTTTGTTTTGGGTTGGGTTGGGTTGTGGAAACTAATTTCCAAGATTTATGCGATGATTGCGATCTACATAATTTTTAGATTATTCACTTGAGTATATGTTTCATTTTTCAATTTGATATTTTAATGATATAAAAAGATTAGTTAATGAAGGCGCGCAATGAACTTATTTTATGTGGAGACGAATCCAATTGATGTGATTTTTGGCGAAATTCAAACGATGTCTTATTTATGATATAAAAATAGAGGGAAAATTTTTTTATTTGGGTTGGGGAAATTGGGAACGTTTTGACGTTATTGGATCGGTAGGTTTGTCTATGGGGTGTTATAAGGTTTGTTTGCCGTTAAAAAAAATAAATAGTAGTTAAAATTTAAATATAAATTTATGTAAATGTCAATTTGCTGAATAATTATGTCAAGGCCTAACGGTGTGGCGAACGTGGGAGACTCGTACTTTCAAATTTGAATGTTATGGAGGTTTGCGGAGGATGGTGACCATACATATGGCCTAACAAGACACCAATATGTTGCAATCTAGAAGAAAAGTTTAAGTGTGGCCCAAAAAACTATTTTGAACATATGGGTACCCTAATATTTATTTAGGGAGGCTGAGATGTTACCCCAAACTTCACTGAACTACTTTGATTTTCACTAATCCCACATTGTCGTATCACTTCACTGACTCACTACGCTGAACATAATTTTGGCGGCAACCCTACCCAACCCATACAAGACAAAAACCTTCACTCTCATTTTGTTTGTGGGATACAACCCTTGAAACATATCAGCACCCACTACCTCTACCACCCAGGGCGTTATTGACGTGATGGCGTGAGGGTACCAGCCTCGTTTACTAGTAGTGTCCACCTCCCTTAAGAGTATCTTAAGACGTAAGGGCATGTGTAGTGGAGGGGGGTTATGGGGAGTTATGGGTATTAAAATATTAAAAAGTAATAGAAGGGGGTTATGAGGGGTTATGGAAAAAGAGGGTGTAGTGGGAAGGGGGGTTATGGGGCTTTATAAATGATTGGGTAATCATTGGTTTTTATTGTTTTTTAATAATAATAATAATAATAATAATAATAATAAAACGTAATGTCTACTGATATAATAAAAATTTGATGTTACAAAGTTATGTGAAGACAAACAAAACACATATCTTCGTCTACACTTCTTCTTCTTCCTCTTCACTTCTTCTTCACCTCTTCTTCTTCTTTCTCTTCTTCGCTTCTTCTTCCTCTTCACACACACACTTCAATAATAATAATAATAATATATAATAATAAAAATAATAATAATCATGAAGCAGAGCACAGCGCCCGTTATAATTACGACGCCCAAAGGGGCAACGCCCCCATAGCGCCCGGGGGGTGTTCCCCGACGCTATGGGGCGTTTTAGCCGGTGAAAGCGCCCCACTACGCAAGAACTAAGATGAAAAAGAAAAAAAAATTACACTAACTTATGTCATATAAATTGAGGGGTAGCTCGGGCTACCCAAACAGGCTACTCCCTATATACATATTTCCCTAATACGAGGATTGCAATATTTTTTTTCCTTTTTGACATACAAAAAATAAACAGTAGTTTTTTAGATGATCCACTTGACAAACATAAATATTTACAGGATCATCCACTATAATAAGATGAAATGATGAATCCTCTTGTTCTTTGGGGATGTTTGGAGTTGTATCAACTTTTTATAATCCATACTTTTTTAAACATCGTTCTTAGCTCACTTGTAACAAACACTTCAACAACTTCATCTTTAAAAAAACTTATTTCTACATATGTCACTCATTTTTAAAAGCAACCGAAATTAACTTTTTTATAAAATTGAGTACATCAGAATAACAATCGATTTGTTTAAAATATTTTAGAATTCAGCAAGTAAAAATATAGCATAAGCTAGTAAAACTTTTACTGATCAATATAAATATTTTTTGGTCGAATTAGACTTGAGATTTATATTTTATAAACTGAATAAAAAAAAAGTGTAATAAATACGGAGTAGGACTGTAATCTGTAGGAGAGTAGGTTCTATTGGGGTGATCCATCACTCAAAGAGTCACATCTAGCTCAGCTAGGAGAAATGTTCATATCTTATTCCAAAGATATGGTGATCCACTCGAGCACTCTAGTGATAATAATTCATTAATTCTTGATCTCTCAATATTTCTTAATTTTAAAATCCACGAATTCAATTTTTGAGGCTTTATGAACACAGAACAGCCATGTAAATGTAAATGTTATCTAGTATCACCCTCTCTACATGGTCGATGAAGGGCGCTACAGACCATCCAGTGAGGTGGGGGGTGAAACTATGTGAAAAGGGTGCGAGGCTGATGGGCATCAGTCAATTCACATTTTTACGGTTGAAAGTCCAAAGCGAAACCATGTGTGGGAAGAATTAATTTCTCTATCCAATGAAAAAAAACTCTAAACTCGAAACCATGTGTTACGCAATACAACTTTTTAGACTACACGGAGGAGTGGACGGGGAAAGAAGGAGGTGAAGCGCCATGTGGCACTTGTGGAACCCATGTGAGGGGGAGAGGAGGGAAATTGTGGGGAGTGGAAGAGGGGAAAAGGGGGGAAGTGACATGTGGCATATTTGATTATTTTTTTTGTTTTTAGGTAATTAAAATAACTTTTATAATTAAAAAGTAAATTTAAATTCATAATAATTAATATTAAAAGTAAATAAAATCTAGAAAATGAGTTAATAGCCAAAATCGTCCCTGAGGTTTGGTTATTTTGCCACTTCAGTCCAAAACCCAAACCTTTTACATCTGGGTCCTTCAGTTTTATTTTTCTTGCCAAATTCGTCCCTGACAACGTTTAAGTTATGGACTGAAGTGGCAAAAGTGACCATGTGAGGGGGAGAGGAGGGAAATTGTGGGGAGTGGAAGAGGGGAAAAGGGGGGAAGTGACATGTGGCATATTTGATTATTTTTTTTGTTTTTAGGTAATTAAAATAACTTTTATAATTAAAAAGTAAATTTAAATTCATAATAATTAATATTAAAAGTAAATAAAATCTAGAAAATGAGTTAATAGCCAAAATCGTCCCTGAGGTTTGGTCATTTTGCCACTTCAGTCCAAAACCCAAACCTTTTACATCTGGGTCATTCAGTTTTATTTTTCTTGCCAAATTCGTCCCTGACAACGTTTAAGTTATGGACTGAAGTGGCAAAAGCGACCAAACCTCAGGGACGAATTTAGCAAAACCCAAACCTTTTTTGGGACGAATTTGGCAAAAAAATAAAACTGAGGACCCAGATGTAAAAGGTTTGGGTTTTGGACTGAAGTGACAAAATGACCAAACCTCAGGGACGATTTTGGCTATTAACTCCCGAAAATTAAAAAACAATACATAAACTAAAAAATACATCAACTAAAAAAATACACAAACTAAAAAACACATCAAACATGTTTTTAATCATCATCGTCGGATTGGTAATGATTTGGTACATTCCAAATATGTTCAACCAAATCCGCTCGAAGGTTGTGATGTGTTTGGCTATTCTTGATTTCCAAGTTGTTAAACGTTCTTTCTTCGGCAGTAATGTTTCCTTGACTTGACGGTGGTTCCTCACCAAAGTACTCGCATATTGCACGCCATTCGTCTTCTAAAACCATGCTATGTAAAATAAGGCATGCGTACATCACATTTCTTATTTGAGGTTTTTCCATCATTCGACATGGCATAGACAAAATGCGCAATCTTTTTTTGCAAAACACCAAAAGCTCGCTCAATGTCTTTCTGTGCAGCCATTTGAGCTTTGTTAAACTCTTTTCTCTTAGGGTCTAACGTAGTAGTCCTTCGTGTAAACGATTTTACGAAGTGGAATAAATCATTTGCGGCTTGTCGTTCACGAAGTATATACTTTCTACGCTTGGGTTCCGAGGTGCCTTCATCATCCACTATAACTTGAACGACTTTCTGAACGGTAGCCATTATCAATTCCGCGCCGTCGTCGGATGAGGAGTCCAAAGCGAGTAGATCAAACGCATCCGACGAACTTGAACATTGGTCTGACATCTTGCAAGTGTTTAAAAAAAAGGATAGTTTTGAAGTGTGGGTTTTATAAAAATATGAAGTGTGGGTTTGAGTAGAGAGTGTGGGTTGTATATATATATATATATAAATTTTTATCAATTTTTTTTCTTTCTTTTCAACAGTTGTCAAACGGTAATGTTTGATTTTTTTTAAATATTCAACGGTAATATAAACAACCCAACCAAATTGTGCCACGTGTCCTTCACATCTCCCCCACGCCCGACCTTATCTCCCCCCCCCAACTCCACGCCCCCATGGGGTAGTGTTCCCGCCGGTGAAGGCTTCCCGCCCCACTCCGTGTTGTCTTACACCTTGTCTCATTTCTTTATAACTTGTATGATTTAGAGATTACTTTAAGGGGTAACACTTAGTTAACCATGATAAAACCATTATTGAGTGTGGTGAAAGAAAGTGGCTTGATGATATGTCAGTGGTCTGGTCTGACAGTCACTTTAGATCAAACGTAGTGGGCTGAAGGGGCTTGATGGGGGGCGCGATGGCCACCCATAGCGACGGGAACACCGCCCCCGCCGGCTTTATGGAGGGTTTCGTGATGGAGGTCGCAAGAGAAGGAGAGCTTGATGGTGATGATGAAGTAGGCTGTTGTGTGTTGTCGTATTATTTTTGTATATTTAAATAAAACGATAATAGCTTGAACGTCGCCTCTAGTGTTGAGGGGCCAACTCAAACGGGTCACGAGTCATTTGAGAGGTAAGTAGTATACACAGGTATGAACTCGCCTAAACAGATTGGTTAAGACTTGGGATGCTCAAAGTGTTAATTGAGAGAAGTTTTGCTTTAAATAGGTCGAATGGATTGGGTGATGGAAACCATCAAAATGAACATCCAGACCGAGTGTCCATGTTAGGCTTGACATAATGGATAACATCGAATGTGATTGGGACTACTTATGTACCCAAAAGCGTATACTTTTGGATTGTTTTAGATAACTCAAACAAGGAAAAACAACAGCCACGAACCGTAGCTTACGGTTGTGAGCCACAAGTAATGTGCCTGGTTTTAGTAATTAGAAAAGATATCATTTTTCCCGGTGCCAAAAACTTGATGTATTAATTTCAAAACATTGGTTTTGGGAAAAAGATTGATTTCTACTATACCATACATGGTGATCATCACAAAAACATGGATGCTTCCAACTCATAAACAAGCCTTCCACCTCCTTGATCCTATATATCTAATGAGATCCTCACGACCCTCGATTTTTATTGCATGTAACTACTCCTACGATTTCATTCTCGGCCAAGATAATCAAGGTAGGACGAGGCCTAACCTTGGTGGGATGCTAGGATGGCCTTAAGGCCTCCCACAAGACCCCAAGATCCCTAGAAGAAGTTTGGAAGTCGATCCAAGAAGGCACAAGAAGGAATGCCAAATGATTGAGTTGAACTTGCTATTTATAGAGCTGCCAGACGTGCACCATGAAAGGGTACGGGCGTGCACTGCCCCACGTACATTCTGTTGCTGCAGGATCTGTCTTGTCTGTACTTTTGGTCGTGCACGAGCGTGCCAAAGAGCGGGCACGGGTGTGCCATCCGACAAACTTGGTTTTCTTGTCTTTCAAGTTGGTTGCTTTGTCTTCTAGTGCGCGGGACCTCCATACATGTGAGCATTGGCGTGCTTGGTCAACCCCGGGCAAGTTTTATCACCGTTTAAGCCCCAAGAAGTACTTTACACATACTTGGAACATGCTTCGGGTCTCGTGTCCTCGGGAATCTTTGGTTTTAGCTGTTTTTACAGGAAAATCACTTGTTTTCGGTTTGGAGCTCCAATTTCCTGACAAACACAAACACTACTAGAAAATTGGGCTTTTGTCACCATATATTCGGTCGTTAAACGATAGCAATTGCTGTGTTGCCACCATTTTAAGTTCAAATTTGCCCTATTATGTGACTATTTATGCATGTTCTATATGTGTAATTGATGGCACATCAGTAAGCTACGGCTCGCAAGGGGAAAAACATGCAGAAACAACAAACCATAGCTTACGACTGGTGGGCCGTAAGCTACGGCGTGTCTGTCTCCAAAAATTTTGTTTTTGGTTTCTAACTTCTAAGCTCGAAAAATCACGTCTTATCGGGTTATTCTTTGTTGTTTAACCTTAGGTATGACTCATTAATGGAAAAATACAGATTGCCAAAGGCATTATAGCCTAGCGACATCTTAGTGGTGGGATAAAACTTATGGACTATAAAGTCCTGGGTTCGAATCTCATTAGAGGGTTTTCTCATAATTATGAGTTTCCTCCTGAATTGGTGATTTTGCGGTGGAATATGATTACATGGTAACACTGGTGGCACGATAATACTCCAATTGTTTCTAGCTCTGCTCCCCATCTAAACATACATCTTTTAAATAAACATTTTCATTTTTAATCACATGATTAAAAATGTTGTTTTCTCATATCATAGTATATTAATTCCTATATTACATCATAACACATATTTTATTACTTTATATTAAATTTATCTATCCCGGATAACTTTCGCGATATAATCCAGTTTTATATACTCTAGTGTTATCTTGGTTTTCATTTTATTTTTTAGGATTAAAAAAAGAATAATAGTAATAACTTCTATTTAACGGTAATAGGTTAACCAGTTTTGAATAACTTATTCAGTTACTACAAATTAGGGGTTTTAGGTCGGGAAAACTGGGCTTTGTTAATTGGGCCTGGTAAAAAAAGAACCGCTTTGTACACCTCTATGTAGAGGTGTAAAAAAAAAAACATTTGTACATCTCACTTACCTCTGTGGCTCTATATTACCCTTCTGTTTTTCTTCTGATCCAATGCTAGAGATTGTAGTTTCAGCCCAATTGCTTTTGATGGGCTACTTTGGTGATATCAATAGTTATATCTAAAACAAACACGTCATATAGCTAGGTTGATCACAAATTCACAATAGTATTGTAACATCATAAAGAAAATAGACAAACCATATATAAAGGTAACTTAACCGTCCCAATCCATGACTAAAATGTACTCATTTCAACCACATGGCTAACCTACATTCCAAATCATTTACGTCAAATCTTTTTCAAGTTCATATTTTGTGCATCAGCTACTCACCGAAAGCTTATTTGCACATTCAACTAGCTTAAGTCGTGTTCGGTGTTCCTTATATTGCATGCTTTTCGCTCATCTTCTATTAATTTTGTCTTAAATGTGCATGTTTAATCTTCACTAAAGCACTTTCTTCGCCTTTTTTCTTTCGTTCTCCATTGATTGGGTTTGGTGTGCTGCGGAAGGAAAGGAAGCAACGTAACACACAAAAGATGGCGTTCTGATATTGCAAGATCTATAGCAACGGGTTCGTATAGTGAAGGTCGCCCTACAATTCCAAAACATTTATTGATTGTTGCTGTCCAAGGGACTCATCCATGATATTATATTTTTGGTTTCAAGCCTAGTTGTTAATCATTTTGCCAAAGTTTGATTGCCACATCATGTATTTTTTTTTAAATCACCGCTTGAGATGAAGTTACTTTTAATTTGCCAATTTGGTATGCCCCGACTCCACCCAACCCATATGTTTTTCGAGCTTCGCCTTTTTCGTGTGTGTAGAATAACTTTAAGTTTTCAAAATAAACGATTTATGAATGATTGAGCCATTTAAGTGATAAAGAATTATTGTACGTTTATTATGCAATCTACCATTCCAGTTGGGTCGTGATATTTGGCACCCAAAAATTATTTCTACACCCCTGTACGCCTTCAGAGGACAACTTTTCACATTTAAATTATGTATTAGATATACTGATACCCTACCCAGCTCAATATTGCTTTGGCAATGAAAAGCAAAACAAGAACAATCGGTAGGTGGATATTATTATCAGTTATTTAGTCATAGTTTTAATTATTAACTATCTAACTTGACAAACTTATAAACATAAAACGATCTTAAAGCTAAAAGTTATAGGGTATGTTTGACAATGAGTTTTTAAGAAAAAACTCATACTTAATAAAAAAACATTGTTTGATTGAACGAGCTGAAAGCTTTTAGGTTGGAGAAAAAGCTCTACAGTGAAAAGCTACTAGTGCTAGCGTTTAAGAAAAAAAACCTACTAGCTACAAGCTTTTAATTTGTAAATGACACAAATACCAATTTTATTTTTAAAATGAAATAAAAACCTTCTTTACAAGCTTTAATTATGTCCATTTTAGTCATTTTATACATTTTATTAAAAGCTCCAGCTACTCTGCCAAATACCAAAATATATTTAAAAAGCTTTCAGTTACCAGCTTGCAGCTACCAGCTACCAGCCACCTGCTAGTTTTACCAAACATACCCATAATCTGATCAATGTTATGAGAACCGGGCCATAAAACCGGCCACATTACTATTTGAGAAAAAGCGAATGGAGTCATCATAAAATTTTTGAAAGATATTTACGTATACAATATGTGAAAATTATATTGTTAGTGTTGTTTGCATAAGAATGAGTAAAAGAACGTACATAGTCCAACCTATTCGATTTGTCTACTACGGTCGAACAATTTTGTTCTAAAGTCTTAACCATAACGTGAAAAGTATATTCAACAAAACCGATAATAACTTTTAAACAATATCGATGAAAGATTGATATGATGATATTAAAATAAAATAAAATAAAATAAAATTCACCTTGAAGTTGATGAAGGGCTAATTCCGAAGGCACATGATCACATAAACGCACATGATCACATGAATTTCTATCAATTAAAAATCTTTTGGATATATATTTTACCTAGTATATTTACCAAATCGAACAAGTGCACATGTACGTGTCTCGGTCCAACCCACCATTGATTCTAAAATATGCTTATATAATAGTAGCGGTATACGTAGGCTATGTAACGACATTTAATATGAACAATAATATTGTAAACTATATAACTGTATTTATTTTATCATCAGCGTTCATAGTTATACGTAGGCTATGCAACGACATTTAATATGAACAATAATTTTAATTAGTAACATCTTTTTTTTTTCGAACGGCCAATAAATTGGAATCACTAACGGAACACTGGAGTATCATCGTGCCACCAGTGTTGCCACGCGATCATATTCCACCACCAAGTCACCAATTCAGGAGGAAACTCATAATTATGAGAAAACCCCCTTTGTGAGATTCGAACCCAGGACCTTATGGCCCCTAAGTCTTATCTCACCACCAAGATACCACTAGGGCACTAGGCTATAATGCCTTGGGTAATTAGTAACATCCTTAAACACTTTAAAAACATATCTCCTATATAAAGTAGGATAATGCACTTGTGGTAATATAGTAATTATAAGGTTCATAGCTATAAGGTTTTAAATTAGCAATATTCTTAAAGACTTTAAAATTAAATTTACTATATAAAGTAGGATAATGCACCTGTAAGTTGTAATACTAGGAGCGATTCTATGTTTAGTTTTAAAATGTCTCATATTTAAGAGTTAACAAAATTTACTATAAATTTAGAAAAAAAAAAACTGACGCATTTGAGTTTATCATATTTCAAAAACCAGGGAGGTTTGTTATGCTAATTAGGTTTTATAAAAAAAAAGTCCTTGAAAAGTTAAGATTTCTTTACTAGATGTATACTGCCGCCCCTCATTTAATCTCATAATGCATAAAAAATTCAAGATATGCAAGGTAAGCAAAGGCAAGAAACCCTAATATATTGTGATAGCTAAACAAAATTATGTATGTATACAGTATACGCATACACACATGTAAAATCCATAAAATATGAAGATTGAACTATATAAGTTGAGGTAGGTTTACAGGGGAACCAAAAAAAAAAAAAAATCATGGAACAATGGAGTTTTGTATGTAAAAAACTTGTAAGAAACTACTTTTGCATGTAAAAAATCATTTTAAGATATTACATATATAAATAAATATAGAAGTTATTCTAATAAAAACTATTTTTTGTATTTTTTTAAATATTTTTATCGTTTTTTTACTTTTATAGCTTTTCTTTTATTGTTATTAAAACGTCTTACATGTATTTCTATGCAAAAGTTTCGAAAAACACTATCTAAAAATGATTTGTTTTTATGAGTTTTATATGTAAAACCTACTGTTCCCTTATTCCTCAATTTTTGTTGGTTCCCCAATGAACTCTCCTCAAACTATATATATTTGGAATGGTTACCATTAATCCATTAATATAAAGTAAGCAAGAAAATATAAAAATCGCAACAAATCAAATACTAAAATATTCATCTTTATTTGGACTATAAACCTATCTATAACGGAAATTAATCAAGGGTGAGGGATGAAATAATAATTTGCATTGGGCCTTTGTAACATAACATCTTGATGATTCACGAATGGTTGTTGATGGTGCATTGTTTTTTGCATTTTCTGTCTTCGTAACTCAAGCACCTTTCGATGGGAATTGGAGTGTTTGGTAAGAACAAATGTGGGGCTCGAAGCGGGTCTATACTCTGGCACGAGCCTGCCTGACTTGTATCGCACCCCACAAGCATTGCACAGGGTTCGTGGGCCCATGGGTCCGGTTCTCCATTGAGGTGTCTTGTTAGTGGCACAATGAAGACACTTTCGCCCTTCCTCATTCTTTGATGGAGTAATGTTTATTTTCTTCGGTTCAGTTGAATTATTCGAGACAATATCGGGTTTGGAATTTGATGACATTACTGGAAGCCGAGAGGCCCAAGTGTGCGATGTGACACGCGAACGTTTGGTTCGGGCCTTGCCTGGGATGGTCATGTCATAGCTGAATAGCGAGTTGGTTGCTGACCGTGGCTTAAAATGGTGCATTTCGGGTTGTTCGGGTAAGGATTTGACTCCGGATAGTAACTGATGCTTTTGCACATCTTCATTGGAGAAAGATTCTTCAACCAAATTTGATAGCCACTCGAATTCCGCTATATCATCGTACTATCAAACAAATATTGCAAATTAATTACTTAATTAAATTAAAATTTATTGCTCATTTGTAACAAAATAAATGTTAACACATCCAAAAGTTTAAAAGAAGTTATCATCATAATCATCGTTAATTATTATTATATTATTATTATTAATTTGTGAATTTAAAACTTTATAATAACAAGAAAATGAAAGAAACCCATAATCATAAAAATCAAACAAAAATATTGGAAGTTAACTACTTAATAGAACAAAATAAATCTTAAACATATCCAAAAGATGAAAACAAACTATTTTTTTTTCGTGAATTTAAAATTTTAAGAACAAGAAAATGAAAGAAGACCCACAATCAAAAAAATCAACAAGCTAAAGTCATCTTAGAGAGTGTTTAGGATTGAGTTTGGAAATGCAAAAATTCCCTTCGGTCAGAAATACTTATTGCTTATGACTTTTTTTAAAGGAGTTCTAAAAAAATGTTTGGATTGGTTTATAGGACGAGAAACGTCAAAAAGTCAATAAATTGTTTTTTTAAGTGTTTCGTTTAATATTGGTTGTATGGATGGTAGATTTGTAATTTTTTTCTAAAAGCCAGGATTTCCAACTTCTCAAAAACAGTTTTTCCACCCTTAAAAGCCATAAGCTAAAAGTCAAAAAAAATGATTTTGGGTTACACAAACAACTTATTGACTTATTGGCTTCTTAGAAAAACTAATAAGTCAATAAGTTGTGTTGAAACTCAATCCCAAACGCCCTCTTAATACCAAACAAATGAACAGACGATTTCACTAACGTCATTTTCTTCCACAAACGAAAATCCGTCAGTGATACTCCGTGAGTAAACACTCGTTGATAATACTCATTTGTTTAGTAGTGCACATATATTGAATTTTTCTTTCAAAGTATTGTACGTGTTATATATATTCTTCAACAAAATATTATACTTACACACACACTAACATACACATACCGGAATGCAGAGGCCAGAGAACTGATTGTCCACAAAACTCCGGCAACCATCATCTCCGGCGAGGCTAGGCTCTCCGGCCCCACACTGTGAGGAAGAGTTACAGCTGTCTACGGCTGTGGATGAATCTGTGGAGGTGTCGGTCACAAATGTGCTGCCCTCCGTCACTAAATCGTCGGTGGGGATATTTAGAAGGTCGTCAACAATGAAATGGTCGGTTTTTTTTCAGACGTAAATCGTTGGTTATTATTAGCATTGTAATATGGTATGTTAGATTCTTGAGAAAACTCCATAGAAGATTGTTGATAATATTTTACGTAGTGTGTGTGTGTGTGATTGAGAGAATTTATTATTATTGATTGGGATGGTGGTGATTTTGTTTGACTAGAATCTCGGTTAGGGTGGTAACTTAGGTTTGATATCTTCTTTAAATAAAAACTGGTCGACCAAGTGTTTAAAAAAATAAACCTGTTAATTGGAGAAAAGTCGGTTGGGTTTACCTGATTTGATGGTTAAGTCAATTTTTTTTTTATATATATATTTTTATTTTTTATTTAGCTTGGGAAAATTGCATTTAATCACTTGTGATTTCATAAAATAAAGTAAAAATCTATTTATTGATGTTACTTTTCGACTATCAAAACGGCACTAATAATATGGTGTAGATCATGATTTGTGTAACTAAAATGTGATATTATTTGTTAGATTATTATTATCTTTTAACAATGGAGGCTTACTGATGAAAAACAAAACAAGGCAAGACTAGCTAGCAAGCTGCTATAAATTCTATAATGTTTAATGTAAAACTATAATATTTTTTTATGGATTATATATGATGACTATTTAACATCTCTTAGATCATCATGGCTAACAAAAAATCAGTACCAACGTATTAAAATTTATTAGAATATTAATGAGATTAAACAAATGAGTTACTAAAAAGTTTTATGTGATTTATTGGTCAGGCATGTTAGGAGAGAAAATATGCTTTTAATGTACAATTGAGGTGTGTACTAATATAGCCTGAGATATACGGAGTATTACTTAACTAAAAAAATAATAATTAAGCAACTAATCAGGAAAAATATGGACATAGAGTTTTGACTGACTGTATCATTGGTGGAGTGACATGAGGAAATGAAGATAAGAGCTTGAAGCCATTTGATCTCAAATTCAAATCCGATCCAAATGGGTTTTAGGCTACCTAGTGAGCAGCCATTTGTCCAATACTAACACACTAACAGTTCAAATATTATTTAGTTGGCCAGAAAAATGGGACAATCCAGATTCAAAATATTTATTTTTATTCAAGGATGTATTGAACAAATCCCTAGGAATGGTGGTACTCGACCTCGGATTGTAATCTAAACCTTTCGGCTTGTACTTTGCCCCAAGATTTGATTAAGGAATTTAGGAACCATACACCCCTTAATTAGGAGTGATATTGTTAAAAATATGAGTTGTTATAAATTATAACAGCTTATAATTTCATGGTTGTACATTTTATGTTGATTATAATTATTAAGCCTTTGGGCTAAAACCAGTTGTATAGCCCAGCTGGTGATATTGTTTCTGTTGGGCTCCAGTCGTTTATATTGGGCTTGTCTAGCTGGAAAGGTAGCCTGGCCCATATAAGTGTGTTTTGTGATTATTAATACTGGTCGTTGGATTAACGATCCGTGTGCTCACAATGATCTAACGGTGGATAATTGATGAGGTTGTGTTTTCTCTCTGGAAGCTTCTATTTGCTCTATAAAAGCTTTGTTGGTCTTTGTGTGCAGGGTTTAGCTCTCTCGTCTCTCTTTCCAGTCTTTCACTCTCACTCGTTGGCGATTAGGGTTAGACTTCAACCAGAGGTTGAAGATCGTAGTATTCTTTGTCTTTGTATTGTTTGATCTGTTATAGTCTGTAAGGTTCTGGTATTGTTCCTTTTGTATTTGTATTATTTCTCAGATCAACTGATATTTCATCAGTTGATCAAGTATTGTACTCTCTTTAACAAGTTCTTCTGTTTGGAAGAACTTACAGGGTATTGGTTGGGGTTTTTCTGGGTTGGTTAAATAATAAAGTTTTGGTCGCTTGTTTTGTCGCTATTTCTGGTGTTCTTGTGTATGATTTGTGTTGTTGTTATTGTTGAGGTTGAGAGACATTCATCTGGTCTTAGAATTTTTACATGGTATCAGAGCCAGGTTGAGCTCTTGATCCTGGTGGTCTTGTGTCTTCCGCTGTGATCTGTGTTTTTTGTCTTTGGTTAGATCTGAACGGTTTTGTTCAGATCTGGTTGTTCTTGGTCCTGTCTAGGGTTTACTGTAGATCTGTCTTGGTCAGGTTCTGATCTGTTCTATAGATCTTGACCTAATACATCTATAGTAGATCTGATCTCTCTAGATCTTGTCTACTATTGTGGTCTAATCTGTTGTCTCTTTGATCTTGTGATTGAGGTCATCTTCTTGTGGATAAAGTTCAGTAGATCACTGGACTGCTATTGTGTATCATCTGGAGTTTGTTGATTGGAGGAAAAAGCTACAGTTGCACTCACAATTCTGTACCCTAAGTGAAGGTACAGGTTGTGAGTTTGGAGAACCCTAACTTGGGTCCCCCTCCTGGTGAGATCGTTCTTTAACTATCTGTCTTTGTATTTTTGTGTCTAGGAGCACTGTCCGGGTTAGGGTGGACCGGAGTAGGCTCAATAACTGTTTGTCTTCTGTGTTTGCTGGTCTTAATTGATTGATTGTGTGTTGATCTGTCTGTTGTCTGTTCTTGCTTGTTCCAATTTTGTCATATTTGTATTTGTTGGTCTTGTCTTTAGGAACGGCTCCTGTGATAAGACATGCACGGGCACCTTGAGTGACGAACCCGTGATCTTGACACTGTCACAGCTTCGCCTTAGTGGTCCTTTTGTTCTGATTTGATATCTGTTTTGCATATCTTGTGTGTATTGTTTGTGTTTTGTAGCAAATGGGGACTAATCTTGGACCCATTCCCCTGGACCTCAACCTCTACCACTTGGACCTGATCCCAGTGGTAGTGGTGGATCCCTTATCAGTAAACTTGATATTGGGGATCCCTTGTATCTACACCCTAGTGATACAAGCAGTCTGACTATTACATCTATAAAACTTAAGGGTACTGAAAACTATACTATCTGGGCTAATTCTATGAAGCTTGCTCTGCAAGCTAAAAACAAGTTTGGTTTTGTTGATGGTACATGTACTAGGCCTGAAAGTGATGAGGTCTTACAGAGTCAATGGGATAGGTGTAATTCAGTAGTATTGTCTTGGTTATTAAACTCTGTCAGTGAGGAACTGTTTCTAGGACAAGTTTTTTCTAAATTAGCTAAAGATGTTTGGGAAGAGTTAGATGAAACATATAATAAAATTGATGGGTCTATTGTGTTTAATATGTATCAACAAATTAACTCTATCTCTCAAAATGGTAGTAGTGTTGCTGAATATTATCATAGGCTAAATACTTTGTGGAAAAAATTTGATTCTATGATTCAACTTCCTGCTTGTACTTGTCAAGCCTCAAAAGACTACAATGATTTGAGTACACTTATCAAATTAATGCAGTTTCTTATGGGGCTTGATGATGTATATCAACCTGTAAGGACCACTTTGTTAACCAGGGAGCCCCTACCAAGTGTCAAAACTGCTTTTTCAATCATTTCTAGGGAGGAGTCTCATAGAGGCTCCAACTCTAGCAAAAAAGGTTCAAATGTGTCTTTTCTGTCTAATGGAAATCAGTTTTCAGATAATAATAAGAGGGTTAATAGAGGACCTAATCCAAACCTAAAGTGCACCCATTGCAACATGATTGGGCACACTGTTGACAGATGTTATGAGTTGGTAGGGTATCCTCCTGGTTTTAAAAAGAAACCTTCAGGGCAAGGGTTTAAGGGTAACACAAATAGTAATAAAAATGGTAAGAAAACTAATGGGTCTAGTAATGCTGTATCATCTTCTACTGTTATGCCTTTCACTTCTGAACAGATTAGTAAACTAATGAGTCTTATTGGGGACAAATCTGGAAGTGAGAGTCAAGGACAGTCATCTAATGTAGGAGGTGAGAGTTGTGTGTTTAATGGTTTTTCAAGTATGACTGTTTTGTCTAAATTGTATCATGTGTTTGGAAATTTTTCAAGTTGTTCAAATTTTCTAAAATTTGCTCTTAAGTCTGGGTGGATTATGGACTCAGGAGCAAACCAACACATGGTTAGTAATGGTGATAACATGGTAAACTGTGTTGATGTGTCTAATTACAATATCTTAGTAAAACATCCAAATGGAACAAGTGCAAAAGTGACTAAGATAGGAGACATCAAGTTAGCTGAAGGAGTAATTCTAAAAGATGTTTTTCTAATACCTGAATATTGTGTTAATTTGGTGTCTGTTCAAAAGTTATCTAGAGATAATAAGTTGAATGTGTTGTTTAATGAAAGTGAATGCTATGTTCAGGATTCCAAGTCCAGGAAAGTCCTGGTGACTGGTAAAGAGTGTGATGGACTGTACAATGCTGGTTCTGATTTAAATGTTAGTAATCTGTGTTTTAACAGTATTTCTGAGTCAAATTTGTGGCATTCTAGGTTAGGGCACCCCTCTGATCAGGCTCTAGCTGTATTAAAAGATACCTTAAATGTTAGTATTAATAGTAGTGAGCCTTGTGAGGTATGTCACAAGGCTAAACAGTCTAGGGTCCCATTTCCTTTAAGTGAACATAAGACCAAGGAGGTAGGAGATATTATACACTTAGATGTTTGGGGACCATACAAGGTCACCAGTAGAGAAGGGTTTAAATATTTCCTAACAATTGTAGATGATTGGTCTAGGTCTGTTTGGATTTACATGTTAAAAGGTAAATATGAAGTGTTTGAAAACATTGAAATTTTTTATGAAATGTTAAAAACACAATTTAAAAAACTTGTAAAAATTTTTAGAAGTGATAATGGGACAGAATTTGTTAACAAACAAATGGTAGAATTTTGTAATAAAAGAGGTATCATACAACAAACATCTTGTGCTTATACTCCACAACAAAATGGTGTTGTGGAGAGAAAGCATAGACATTTGTTGAACATAGCTAGATCTTTATTATTTCAGAGTGGTGTCCCACTTAGGTTCTGGTCTGATTGTGTTCTAACTGCTGCCTATCTTATAAACAGGACTCCCTCTTCAGTATTGTCTGGTAAGTGTCCCTATGAGTTAGTTTATGGGTTCCCCCCCACTTTGACTCATTTAAAAAATTTTGGATGTCTTTGTTTTCAAACAGTTTTAACTGAAAAGGATAAATTGTTTAGTAGGTCTGAAAAATGTGTCTTAATTGGTTACTCTGTGTTTAAAAAAGGATACAAGTTGTGGAATGTTGATAAAAAACAGGAAATGTATTCTAGGGATGTAAAATTCTATGAAAACATTTTCCCTTTTAAACAAGAAATAGAAAGTAGTGTTTTAACTAATGAAATAAACCATTTAAATTTTTTTGATCAGTTTGATCTTTCTGAAAATATTTTGCAAAGTGAGTCAAAACAAAAACCTCCCGATGATGAAGGGGACCCTACTGATACTCATGATGAACCTACTCATAGGAATCAATTAGATGACTCTAGGTCTGAAACCAGGAAGGCAGATCAGACTAGGTCTGATCAGCAACCTGATAGTAGAACTAGGGGACTGATGATCCTCAGAGTAGTGGTTCAGGTGAAGAGTTCATTAGCCCTGAGGGAGATAGGTTTAATAGTGTAAGAAAATCTCATAGGGAGTCTGTTTTACCGAAGAGGTTTAATGAGTATGTTGTAGAGGGCAAAGTTAAATATGGTGTTGAAAGAGTAGTAAACTACTCCAATTTGTCTTTTGAGAATAAATGTTTTGTTTCTAGTATTAATAAAATTGTTGAACCAAGTAGTTACTTTGAAGCCTCTAAGGACCCAAAATGGGTCGAAGCTATGAATGCTGAAATGGAGGCTTTACACAGAAACAATACTTGGACCTTAACAACTTTACCCAAAGGCAGAAAAGCCATTGGGTGTAAATGGGTGTATAAAATAAAGTATGATTCTAATGGGGAAATAGATAGGTACAAGGCTAGACTAGTAGCCAAGGGGTACAACCAAAGAGAAGGGATAGACTATGGTGAGACATTCTCACCAGTTGTAAAGATGGTTACAATTAGGACTGTCATCTCTTTGGCTGTACAGAATGGCTGGTCATTGTTTCAGTTAGATGTAAACAATGCCTTCCTATATGGAACCATTAGTGAAGATGTATATATGATACCACCAGAAGGATATTATTCTAATGGTGAGAATCAGGTGTGTAAACTTGTCAAGTCACTGTATGGGTTGAAACAAGCACCCAGACAGTGGAATGAAAAGTTAACAAAAGTTTTAATTGATTTTGGTTTTGTCCAAAGTGTTTGTGATTACTCATTGTTTGTTAAGTCTTGTGATAATGTGTTTGTTGTTCTATTAGTCTATGTTGATGATATAGTAATAACTGGCAACAATGAGGTTGAAATAAATAAAATTAAGAAATTTTTAAGTGAAAATTTCTTAATAAAAGATCTAGGAAAGTTGAAGTATTTCTTAGGAATCGAAGTATTATACACCAACACTGGTGTATGTCTGAACCAGAGAAAGTATTGTTTGGAATTGTTAAATGATTTTGGTTATCTTGGATGTAAACCGGTTCAGACACCTATTGAACCCAGTTATATTGTATCAGTGAAAAACTCAAAGAAAAATAAACCTTTGAGTAATATAACCGGGTATCAAAAACTAATAGGTAAACTGATTTATCTGTCCCTAACTAGACCAGACATAAGTTACTCAGTGCAATACTTAAGTCAGTATATGCATAAGCCTTTAGAAGCACATTTACAAGTTGCTCTAAGGTTATTAAAGTATCTTAAGTCTAGTCCAGGTAAGGGAATTTCATTTGATAGAAATGATAGTTTTGAGCTTTTTGCCTATTCAGATTCTGACTGGGCAAAATGTCTTGAGACTAGAAAATCAGTTACTGGTTACTGTGTTTTTTTGGGAAAATCTTTGATTTCCTGGAAAAGTAAAAAACAGAACACAGTTTCTCGATCAACAGCTGAAGCTGAGTATCGAGCAATGTGTTCTACTACTTGTGAACTGATCTGGATATCAAATTTACTTAAAGAACTTAATGTGCAAATCAAACTTCCTGTGAAGTTATTCTCTGATAGTAAAGCAGCAATATCAATTGCTGCCAACCCTGTCTTTCATGATCGTACTAAGCATTTTGAAATAGATTTGCATTTCATACGAGAAAAAATCTCTAAAGGGTTCCTTGAAACTGTGAAGGTAGGATCTGAGAATCAGATTGCTGATATTCTTACTAAGGGTTTAGGACAGGCTCAACATAATGAGTTATGTTCAAGACTTGGTATGATAGATTTGTTTAACCATGAAATTAAGGGGGGATGTTAAAAATATGAGTTGTTATAAATTATAACAGCTTATAATTTCATGGTTGTACATTTTATGTTGATTATAATTATTAAGCCTTTGGGCTAAAACCAGTTGTATAGCCCAGCTGGTGATATTGTTTCTGTTGGGCTCCAGTCGTTTATATTGGGCTTGTCTAGCTGGAAAGGTAGCCTGGCCCATATAAGTGTGTTTTGTGATTATTAATACTGGTCGTTGGATTAACGATCCGTGTGCTCACAATGATCTAACGGTGGATAATTGATGAGGTTGTGTTTTCTCTCTGGAAGCTTCTATTTGCTCTATAAAAGCTTTGTTGGTCTTTGTGTGCAGGGTTTAGCTCTCTCGTCTCTCTTTCCAGTCTTTCACTCTCACTCGTTGGCGATTAGGGTTAGACTTCAACCAGAGGTTGAAGATCGTAGTATTCTTTGTCTTTGTATTGTTTGATCTGTTATAGTCTGTAAGGTTCTGGTATTGTTCCTTTTGTATTTGTATTATTTCTCAGATCAACTGATATTTCATCAGTTGATCAAGTATTGTACTCTCTTTAACAAGTTCTTCTGTTTGGAAGAACTTACAGGGTATTGGTTGGGGTTTTTCTGGGTTGGTTAAATAATAAAGTTTTGGTCGCTTGTTTTGTCGCTATTTCTGGTGTTCTTGTGTATGATTTGTGTTGTTGTTATTGTTGAGGTTGAGAGACATTCATCTGGTCTTAGAATTTTTACAGATATACCTTAGCCCACATCATGCACTAATAGGAGGTTGTCACATACTTAAAATGTGATATCACGAAGTGTATAAAACTCAGAACCCTTAATTAAAGTTCACTAAATAATATATAGGACTCTTTTCTCGTTCTTGATATTATATTTTTCTTTCAATTCTTTGTGATTAATCCATCATTATGATACTTCTTTCATGCTTGATATTATTATTTTTTATTAGAGCCCTTCATTTTTTACACATTTCTGGTCCATTGGATTCTAGGTTGATTACACGGCCCGTTTGTGGTAAGGTTAATAAATGTTTTGTACATAAGTGTGCAATTTTTTAACGAATATGATGCATCTATAAATACTACATGCCCAATTAACCTTTTTTTTTTTTAAAGGCTAATTTCATTAAAACACAACACCCGGGCGATAATCTCTAAGATAGAGACTACCGGAAACCGGAAAGGATTACATCAACGAAAAAGAAAAATTACACCATTTTCGCCAATCTATGCTACCCTCTTTATGCCTATACTTGAACCACAGAAACGTCATCGACTTGACATCCGAAAACAAATGAGCGTTGTTAACCTCCAATCCGTTGAAGATCTTATCATTTCTAGCCTTCCACAATCGCCAACAAGCGGCAATGACTATGCCATAAACAATTTCCTTCTTTTTCGCAGTCATGGGTAAGCCATCCATGATACGCAAAGCATCCGCAAGAGAGAATACAAAAAACTGAGGGATGTTACACCAGTTTGCAATAGCATCCCAAAGCGCTCCCACAATCCGGCAACCCGTAAACAAGTGATCAACCGTCTCCCCATATTCGCCACAAAGATCACACAACACGTTTTCGACGTACACATTCCGGCGAATAAGAGCCTCTTTGGTAGGGATGCGATTCATAGTAGCCCTCCACATAAAAATATTGCATTTGCGCGGAATCCACTTACACCATTGAAAAACATTATTATCATCCGATTGTATGCTTCTATTCAGCCATTTGCGCATCTCCTGAACCGAGTAAGTCTCTTCAGCGCCTGCATTCCATGTCCAGCTATCCTTCTGGTCGGTCAAGTGGACGCTAGCCAATAAACGGTGACAAGAAATCAGCTCCTCTCTTTCCAAGTCAGTTTTCGGGTATCGTTTCCAGTCCCAACTCACACTGTTATGAGCGCTGCTGCCAATCAAACGGTCTGCTACATTGCAGCGCTTATTTTGCTCTAACAGGAATATATTAGGGAATACAATCTTCAAAGGATCCGTAGTTAACCAAGGATCGATCCAGAACTTAATGTCCGAACCATCTCCCACTACTTCTCTAAACAAATTCATAAAAGCGCTGCCCTCCACTTTAAGTCTATACCCGGCTCGAACCAAGTTAGACCACGCGCCTGGAAAACGATAATTGCATTGGATAGACTCCCACCTTCTCGGCGAACCATGTATAGCATCCACAACTTTCCTCCATAAAGCGACATTAGATAGCCTGTAACGCCATAACCATTTCAACATAAGCGCTAAATTATTATCCTCCAGATTCGAGAGCCCAAACCCACCGTCCTTAATGTGTCTCGTGACTTTATCCCAAGCGACCCAATGGATTTTGTTCTTCTCGTCACACCCACCCCATAAAAATCTCTTAATTATCACCTCCAACTTGTTTATGACCGACACTGGAGCCTTGTACAATGAGAAATAATACATAGGTAAGCTCTCCAAAACCGATTTAATAAGGGTCACCCTACCCGCCATAGAGACAACAGCCGCCTTCCAAGAGGACAACCGTTTCCTGAAAATGTCTATTATTGGATCCCAATTACTAATCCGGTTCATATTAGCGCCTACTACAATGCCCAGATATTTAAACGGAAAGGACCCGGAATTACACCCCAAGCCGCTTGCAAATTCTTGCACCTCCTCGGCTCCCCTTCCTAAACCAAACAAGTTAGACTTGTTCAAATTTATTCGGAGACCCGAGCACATATGGAAGATGCGAAGAATTCTTTGGACCGCATTCAAGTTACCAATGGACCATTCACCCATCACCAGGGCGTCGTCAGCATAAAGCAAGTGAGAAACAATAGGGCTGTCAATGCTAAACCGAACTCCATGAAACAAACCATTGTCGCAGGCCGTTCTAATCAACGAGGATAAACCTTCCATAACAATCAAAAATAAGAACGGAGAAACTGGGTCACCTTGTCTAATCCCCTTCTGACAGCTAAACTCGAACGTTGGAGAACCGTTTACTAACACCGAAGAGCGAGCCGAGCTAAGCACCCCTTCAATCCAATTACACCATCTAGTTGGAAAATTCATTTGTTGCATCACAGAAATAAAAAAACTCCAGTTAACGTTGTCATACGCTTTCTCGAAATCAATCTTCAAGAAAAATAAATCTCTCCCCGTCTTCTTCGCCCAAGACAATATCTCGTTAATAATAAGCGGGCCGTCCAGAATGTACCTCCGGCCAGAAACGCTGACTGAGTCTCATGAATAACGCTGCCCACCACCTTTTTGATGCGATTAGCAAGGATTTTAGAAATCACCTTACTAATCACACCAATCAGAGTAATGGGGCGGTACTCGTTCAAGGTCACCGGGTCTTTAGTTTTAGGAATAAGGGTGATAAACGAGGACCCCACTCCACGTCTGATTTGACCTGTTTCAAAGAATTCCTGCAACACTTTAAGAAAATCGTTAGCAAAAAGCGGCCAAAACCGCTTAATAAAACGGAAGTTAAAGCCATCCGAGCCGGGTGCCTTGTCAGTTCCGCACTCGAAAACTGCCATTTTAATTTCAGCTTCAGAAAAAGGAATAATCAAACCCTCGGCTTCAACCTCGTTCAACTTTTTCAAATCGTTACAATCCAGCTCAGGTCTAACCGTCATTTCTTCGACAAAACGAGTTCTAAAAAAACTGCAAACCGCTTTCTTCACTTCGGTCGGCTTAAAAATCCACTTCCCATCGACACTTAAACCCGGAATACTGTTGGAGACCCTCCTCATGTTAACACAACCATGAAAAAAAACTAGTATTCTCATCGCCTTCTTTGGCTGAACATATCTATAACACCATTTGTAAATGGCTGAACACATGCACCTAACCATAGATAAATCCTTATAACTTTTCTCCAAATTCATCTAGGAGTTTTGTCAATATTGTTAGATCCCTACAAAATAAAAATTTTTGACCTCTGAGTCACTAAGGTTATAAATCTAATGCTAAATCCGTCCATGTCCATTTTTTCACCATCTCATCAAGTTCTAATCTTTATGTCATAAGGCTTTTTTTAACGGCAAGAAACGACGTGCCAACAATAGTGACACTGGGCACTGGGCGCTATGGCCAAGGTCGACTACGTACTCGACCGCCGCCAGCCCCTTGGCTCTCCCAGATGTGTGGAAACTCAACCACCACACGCCTGAAGACACGACATTGGAATAATCGGTAAAACCTTGTCTCCCATCCAAGTCGAACCGGCGCTACCCATATTCGCTCTTCACCTGGATGCCGCAGAAACTAATGGAGAGGGTGGGAATCAAACCTGAATCATAAGGAACACTAAGTTTTTTCCTAACCACTCCACCATTATCTCTTTGCTTATATCTTAACGCTTGACTGGTTTCGTTGAATGTGTGAAAATTAATCTTTAGTTTATTGAGGTGAAAGAAAAAAATTCCAATTCTTCATATTAGAATTTTTTTTAATTCTTCAAATATTGTTTTATGAAATTTCGTTGGATTCTTGGCTATGACAAGTCATTTTAGAATCTTGATCTATGCATCTTTGATCTTTTCCTATATATTTTATAGAATGCCGATCTATGAATTTCTTTTCTATTTTTTTTTTAAATATTGAAACGATGCATTTTTAAAATTCACCTTTTTTAATTAAATTTGATTCCTACAATTTTTCTTCGGTATTAAGCGTCACTACAGATACTTTAATATTTTTTTATTATTAAATATATATCAACTTAAACGTATCTAATTTAATACAACATATTATGAATAATATGATATAATTTTGTGTATAGAAGAAAGAAACCTTAGTGTTATCCTCTAATAAATATTTAAAAAAAAAGCAAATTTTAGTATAATCTATACTACTATATAATGAGATCCGAATATACAAAAAGTCATTTCATAATTATTTATATGGATAAAATTGTAATTTCTTTATAATAGCAAGACAAATTTAATACAACTAATAAATAACTTTGTACTAATTACAAAGAATAATTAGATTATGTCGTTGAAGTCAAATAATTATGATAATAATTTAAAGGAAATGTGATAATAAATTCAAATAATATATGATAATAATTGGGTAAAGTTTATTAAATTATAAGATGTTAAATGAAATAATAAGCATATATGCCAATGGAGTAGTGGTGGAGTGGTTGGGGAAAGACTTGGTGCTCCTTGCGACCCAGGTTTAATTCCCACCATCCTCATTATTTTCTATGGTATCCGGGCAATGATGGTGACAAACGCACTAAGGAGCGTTCGATCCTGAGTTGCACCCCGGTTTTCACCCAACTATTATTCTAGTGAGGAAACTCGTGTGGAGGCAGTACAGTTTCCGGGGCCGTAACAATACACCAGCACGTTCCTAGTTAAGACAACATAGTCTGGGGCAGAACTTCGCTAGGGCTGCCGATTAGGCAGTGTAACATTGTGTCACTTATATCAAAGTCACCGTTCAAAAAAATAATAATAAACATATAAAATTCTTGAAAGTATATATATTTTTTTACTACGCATTTAGAAAACAAGGTAGATAATATTTTACTTAATAAAATCATATATACTAGGTTTTGAAAGAATTGTTAGTTAAAAGAAAATATAGAATTGAACACTTGAGTCGTTAATTTTTCAAAAGGCTGGTTCGACTTTGGGATAATGGGTTTTTTTAAGTCCATTAATGTCAGAGAATCGAAAGAGCAGCTCATTACTCTCACCACTGGATCATATCCTACACCGGAAGCAAGTTTAGCGAAGAAACCGTCCGCATTCCCCGTTTTGTAACCGACGACCACGATTAGAATTGATGACTAAATCAATAAACATTTGTCTTTGTAACGATAATCTATGAAAAAGTATTCTAAAATTGTTGGGTCTCCCAAAGTTCTTTGTTTAGGCCACACAATCCCCAACCGCCGTCACATTTCGCCCCGACTAATGAGCTTCATCGTAGCCGCATAGCCTTGCCTCTGTAAACTAGATACGTTGCCACTTCTCGAGTCCAGACCATTGTTCCTATCTTACCGGTGCGGTGCCTTTGGACGTCATTCCCAATTCATTCGGTTTCGTTAGCTTCACAACTTGTATTAACTTAATCCATTTCGTTTTTTTTTTGTCTTGTAAGTTCTTTTGTGTTAACCAAGATGGGAATTGTTTTGACCTTTACTATATATTAAAAAAATCAAAGAAAGAGAAAAGGAGTTGATGTTTGTTATTAGATGTGTTTATGGCGTAAATAATCTTGATGTGGGTATGGTTGTGTGATGTGCGTTTGCATGTGTGTGTTGTGGAGTAGATTACTAAAAGTGTAAAAAAAATCAAAGAGTAAAATAAGATGGACGAGTAGTGTATGCTTCAAGTCATAAAGAATTTTAAAAAATTTGTTTAACATGATCACTTTATATAGAATAATTAATTGATTATTTTATCTTATTTAAACTACAATTATACCAAATATAAGTGACCTATCATGATTTTAGGTGGCGCACACCAATTTTAAATAAAAATGTAGATGAAATAGTAATAATAACAAATAAAAAAACCTAAAAATAAATATTACAAACTTAAAAGTATTTCTATTAATACTATTCCTCCCTTGTATTTTTTGCATTTAGAAAACTCTATGGCGCTATCTATTGGTTCACACTTTCGGTTACTTTTACATTGCATGATACGCCTTACGTTTTACTCTACTGAAATGTCTACTTTTATTTCCTACTAAATTTGTACACCATCCGATCATATATTACATTATTGGTATATTTATATAATGTACAACATCAACAATGTGATTGACCAAATGCAACTGCCAAACACAGTGCAGCTCCGCCGTAACGTATGGTTCCGGCTAGTAATGTATACAAGTATATTCGGTTAATAATTTTATAGTATCTTTCAATAAAATAACTAAATTAAGTTTGTTCACCATAATTATGATCACCGGTGTGCTTAGAATACTGTTGCCGTTACGTTATAAACGATTTAATAAATAATATAATGTAAAATACATTTTTATTGGGTAGGAAGAGTAATTTCCAATTTTTTGTGTCAGGAAAAAAAACGTAGGACCAAAGATCACGTGAGGCTGTCAGGTAATCATGTGAGTGTTTTAGCCCGTGTAAAAAGCCAAAGCTGACGGTGGGAGGCTGACACGTGGTGAACATGGATTGGATTTGCTTAATTTCAAATCATTCTTCGTATTATTTTGGTCGTAGATGTTTGTTTTCTTTGTTACGTTTTGGGTGTTCTATTTTTCTATGAATCTATGATGAAACTTGAATGTGAAAGCATGTGTCTTACAATGTCACGTGACTTGGGGTTCATTTTCTAGCGGCAACTATTAAGCTTGTTACTCTAGGCGTTTAATGGTGCACTCGGAAAAGGTTAAACAAATTTATTTATTTTTTATTTTTTTTAAATAAGTTACTAAACAATCGTCATTCAAAATTTGTAATAGAAATGCAATATTCTTACAATTGGTTTTTGTTAGTTTTCATTTTTTGAAAGCCATTACATTCAATAGGCAATAGCAAAACTAGAAAATTTTAGTTGGACAACTCCTCTTCGTCACTAGAAAATTTTAATCAGGTCACATATCAAAAGGATAAGACTAAAAATACGTAAATTGTCTTTCTGAATCTGAAGCCACTTATTTTGTGTAAAAGACTATGGATCTAGTACAAGAACACATCATAATACAATCCAATTATTATTGACCCAAAATTGTTCCAAGTGGTGAAAGATACATATAAACTTCTCATCAATATGAAAGAGAAGCAATACAAAATTACAAAGACTACTCGTCTCCAATCAACATTACCAGGGATCACAACTATAAAACATTTTAGAAGATAAATAACATAACTCAAGAAGACGATACAAGTTCGCTGGTGAGGGATAGAAGATAGTGATGCAAGAGACTTGAGAGTGATAGCGTCCGAACAGAAAAACTAGCGGTCCACAACTAAACTTCTACATATACTCACCGTATTACATCCAAACCCACCCTAGTCCCATCATGTTTAAGAAATTCTAACTCCACGTGTCAATCATTTGTTTTATCGTAAAAAACAGAGTTAAAACATTTTAAGTTAGTAATTGTGCTATACCAAAGAAGAACTTGCATACTTCAACATTAGCGACGGACAACTCCTCTTCTTCACATCAAACTCTTAAACAACCCATGAGTGTGATCGGTTTATATTGAATTGAGTTGAAGAAAGATAAGGTAATTGCTTTAGGACAAATGAAAGTATTGCTATTAGTAAATTGTATTTATTATAAATTTGTATGAGATTTATCTCTTATTATTATTGTAACAAATCTCCCAAAAATAGGGAGATCTCTTGTATTATATATTGTTTTGACAAATCAATGAAAGGGCAAGGAAATTAACATTCCTATATGGTATCAAAGACCACTTGATCCTAACCCTACCTTCCGCCCAACCCCTGCCGTCTGCGATCTTCTTCTTCTCGCCGGCAGCACCTTCTTCCTCACCCTTATCACATCTCACCTCCTTTCCTCACCGGTTTCTTCATGGATTCCTCCAGCCTTCATCCAGCCCTTGCTGTGACCAACATCAAATCTAACCTTCCCATCACTCTTGAAAAAGATTCACCCGCATACTCCACCTGGAAAACCTTATTTCAGGTGCACTGTGAAGCGTATGATGTTGCTGATCATCTCTCTCCCCGACTCCCGCCAGCAGCCCGCCCTGTTTTCTCTGATGCCGCGGCTGCCGCCAAGGCAGAAGCGGCTGCGATTGCCGCTGACAATTTATGGAGTCGCCTCGACGCTCTGGTCAAGCAGTGGATCTATGCTACACTCTCCCAGCCGCTCCTACGCATCATCATTCAGCCGGGTCAGACCGCTTACGATGCCTGGACTGCGGTCGAACATGAGTTCAATGACAACCAGAACACTCGCGCGGTATTTCTTGGTCAAGAATTTGCTAATTTATGTCTTGATAATTTCTCTTCTATGGCAGATTATTGTGAGCATGCCAAGCACTTGGCGGACCAACTAGCGGGTGTGGGTGCACCGGTTGATAACCGGATCCTTGTCCTTAAAGTCTTGACCGGTCTCACCGAACAATATGATAGCATCTCCACGGTACTTCAAAACCGGGAGCCGCTACCTGCGTTCAGTGAGGCTCGGTCTCGCTTAACTTTTGAAGAGAGCAAAAAGAAAAGGCAGGTGACTCGTAATGCCCAGTCTGCCTCCACAGCCTTACACACCACCACCACAAACGTCCCACGCTCCACCCCTCAACCCCAACCCAACACATCCGCCAACCCGGACCCAGCCGTAACCGGCCACGCCGTGGCCGTGGACGCGGCAGGCCCAACTCAAACCAAACTCGCTCCACCAACTCCAACCAATCCCACCCGAGTCACCCATATATTATTTTCCCAAGTAACTGGACTGCATCCCAGTGGGCCTCCGTTCTAAAGAATAATGCTCCCGTAAATAACTCCTCTGCCAACCACCGTGCCCATACCCCCCTCGCCCCAACTCACAAAATTCTCAAGGCATACTTAGTCCCCGCCCTGATCAGGCTTATCTCACAGGCTACTCTCCAACAGATATTGAACAGGCACTTTATTCACTGGCACTCAACCCACCAGATCATGGGGTAACCGTAATGGATACGGGTGCATCCTCTCACTCTGCCAACGAGCAAGGTATATACTCTCCGTCTACTTTTAATACTTGCACTAATAAATATATCATTGTTGGAAATGGCATGACCATCCCTGTAGTGGCCCAAGGCAACCAAGTCCTTCCCCCACCATACCCGCCCCTTAAACTTAACAATGTCCTTTTTGCGCCCAATTTAATTAAAAACCTTATTTCTGTGCGTCGCCTTACCAGGGACAATTTAATTTCCATTGAATTTGACCCTTTTGGCTTTCTTGTGAAGGATCTCAAAACCCGGGCTCCTATCCTACGATGCAATAGCACAGGCGATCTATATCCTTTGACTGCACCCCTCCCTCTCAAGACCTCTCAACCCACCTCTTTCGTTGCTGTTTCTCAAGATCGCTGGCATCAACGCTTGGGACATCCTGGAGACAATTTACTCAAGTCCTTAAAGTTGTCTTCATTTATTAATTATGAAAACCTTAATAAATCATTTTGTCAGTCGTGTGTTTTTGGCAAAAGTGTTAAATTGCCGTTTTATGATTCTCTTAATTACACTTGTTCTGCATTTGACATTGTTCACAGTGATTTATGGACCTCTCCAATACTTAGTACGGGGGGCCATAAATATTACATTTTATTTTTGGATGATTTTACTAATTTTTTGTGGACATTTCCCATCTCATCTAAAGCTCAAGTCTTTCAAACCTTCGCCACCCTACACAATCACATAAACACCCAATTTAATCGTAAAATCAAACAATTTCAATGTGACAATGGCACTGAATATGCAAATCAAAACTTCTATAATTTTTGTAATCATAACGGCATGCAGTTTCGTTTTTCTTGTCCCTACACCTCATCTCAAAATGGTAAGGCGGAACGCAAAATCCGCACCATTAACAACATGATTCGTACACTTCTTGCCCAAGCATCCTTACCACCCAACCTTTGGCACCATGCCCTTGAAACCGCTACCTATCTCCTCAATATCTTACCTAGCAAACTTCACAACTTCAAATCCCCCACTGCCCTCCTTTACAATTGCACTCCAGAATACGATCACCTTCGTGTTTTTGGATGTCTGTGCTACCCTCTCGCCCCATCCACCAAAATACACAAACTTGACTATCGATCGCAACCTTGTGTGTTTCTTGGTTACCCGCCCAATCATCGTGGATACAAATGTCTTGATCTTAATTCCCATCAACTCATTATTTCACGACATGTCCACTTTGAGGAGTCCATCTTTCCCTACACCATCCAATCCCCAACTAAACCACCCGCTTACGACTTCCTTAATCCCACAATCAACCCCTTGGTTTGGGATTACCTCCACAACAAACGTCCACCCACGCCCCCTACCACTAACCCCCTACCCGATCCCAATCCAAACCCCGAATCACCAAACCTTGCTTCTGTTCATCGGCCCAATACTTCTGGCCCATCATCCACTACTTCCCTTTCCTCTCAGCCCATTCCGTTCACACCCGGCCCTCCTTTATCTGCTGACCCCGTCCCCACTTCCACTACACAGGCCCAGCCCAATAATCCTTCCCCACCTATTGAAGCCCAAACAAATACCTCGCCCAATACATCAGGCCCGTCACCACCCTCTGCTCCCTCTACTGCCAACACCTCTAATCCTGTTCCACAGCCACCTCCCGTCCCTAACACTCATACTATCCACACTCGCTCAATGAGCGGTATCCACAAACCCAAACATCACTTTAACCTTCACACTGCCACCATTGTTCCCATACCCAAAAATCCTCAGGTTGCCTTAGCCACTCCCGAATGGCACAATGCCATGACCAACGAATTTAGTGCACTTATTAAAAATAAGACCTGGGAGTTAGTACCTAGAACACCTGACATGAACATCATTAATTGCCTGTGGTTATTTAAGCATAAATTCAGGTCGGATGGCAGTTTGGAGCGTTACAAAGCTCGGTTAGTTTGTGATGGTCGTAAGCAGCAGACGGGTATAGACTGTGGTGAAACTTTTAGCCCGGTGGTTAAACCCTCTACCATTCGGTTGGTTCTCTCCTTGGCTCTGTCCAAATCTTGGCCTATTCATCAGTTGGATGTTACTAATGCATTTCTACATGGCCACTTGGAAGAGACTGTCTACATGCACCAACCTATGGGTTTTCGTCATCGTGATTTTCCAGACCATGTTTGTCGTCTGCGGAAATCCCTTTATGGTCTCAAACAGGCTCCCAGGGCCTGGTATCAACGTTTCACTGACTTTGTTCTCTTGCAGGGGTTCACACAGAGCAAATCTGACAACTCGCTTTTTATTTATAGCCACGGGACTGATATTGCCTATCTTCTGACTTATGTGGATGACATCATTCTCACCACGTCCACTGAAGATTTGCGCAAGCGGCTCTTAGCTCAGTTGTCTGCTGAATTTGCTATGAAGGACTTGGGCCCTCTCTCCTACTTCTTGGGTATTCAAGTCACTCGCACTAGTAACCATATGTTTCTCTCCCAACAGTCATATGTTCAGGATATTATTCATCGGGCTGCCATGGACTCTTGCAAACCAGTTGCCACACCGGTTGACACACAGTCAAAGCTTTCTGCCACAGCTAGTCCACCGTATGATGACCCCTCTACGTACAGAAGCCTTGCTGGCGCCTTGCAGTATCTCACGTTCACCAGACCGGACATATCTTATGCTGTTCAACAGATTTGTATGCACATGCATGATCCGCGTCAGGACCACTGGAATGCTTTAAAACGTATTATTCGCTATCTTCAGGGTACAACTTCTTTTGGCCTTCGTCTGGGACCGGTACCCAACATCTCGTTACTAGCATACACAGATGCAGATTGGGCAGGTTGCCCAGACACCAGACGCTCCACATCTGGTTATTGTGTGTATTTTGGAGAGAATCTTATTTCGTGGTCATCCAAGCGTCAGGCTACCATCTCCAGATCCAGTGCTGAAGCTGAGTACAGGGGTGTGGCCAATGTCGTGGCAGACATTTGCTGGCTACGCAATCTTCTCCTAGAGTTGCATCATCCTTTATCCCGAGCTACGCTCGTCTACTGTGATAATGTCAGTGCTGTCTACCTCTCTGGAAATCCTGTCCAACACCAGCGTACGAAGCACATAGAGCTTGACATACACTTTGTTCGCGAGCAGGTTCAGCGCGGACATGTTCGTGTTTTACATGTCCCATCTCGTCATCAGGTTGCTGACATCTTTACCAAAGGTCTCCCTCGCGTTCTTTTCGATGATTTCCGATCCAGTCTCAGCATTGGTCCTCCAGACGCATGATGCTTCAACTGCAGGGGTGTATTAGTAAATTGTATTTATTATAAATTTGTATGAGATTTATCTCTTATTATTATTGTAACAAATCTCCCAAAAATAGGGAGATCTCTTGTATTATATATTGTTTTGATAAATCAATGAAAGGGCAAGGAAATTAACATTCCTATAATTGCTACTCAATGGGAAAATAGACGTACTGATTCGCCTTTATGATCAATAGACTCTCAAATAACATTAACTATTCGACCAACAGGTGCGTATCATCATGATAACATATGCAATATATTAAGGTAATGTGATTAAGTCTTGTAAGACATATAAAAAAAAAAACCCTTCATAGGAACCTTTGTTAGTTATAAGCTTCAGTACGCATAAAGGAGTTGGAGTATTCAAACTTATACGAAGTCTTTTACAAAAACATTTTTTTTTCTATATTTGTAGCAGTTATGCATATTCTTAGAAGCAAAATCAATCATAGGTCAAAAAATGATAACATCACTAGAAAAGATAGACACATTTAGGGCTATTTATTTTTATTAGAAACCCAAAACCCAACCCGAATTCAAAGCAACCCGAACCCGAATTAGAGAATAGCCAAAAAATCCAAAACCGAATAACCTGATTCTTAAATGGTTCGGTTATTGGGTCACTTTTTCCCAGCCGAACAATCCGAACCGATAAACCCGGTATCCGAAACCCAAAAAACAACTCGCACAAACAATGTATTTTTTATCATTGCGTTTTGGTTTAGAGTCTTTGATATATAAAGTATTAAGTTTTAGGACTTTTGAGCATTATCATATCATATTGTCAATTAATGTTTGAATTTTCATGCTATTTTTTAAATAGCATGATGAATTTTGCGAAAATAAAAATATTTTTTCATATGACATCTAAACCCGTAAATTGAAAAATCCCGACCCAAACTAACATGAACCCAAGTAACCAAAACCCGAACCAGCCCGAACTTTAAATGGTTCGGATATTCAGTCACTTTTTTCCAACTAAAAACCCAAACTACCCATTTCGAAACCTGAGGAAAAAAACCAGAAGAACACCCCAATTAAAGGGTGTGCCCATCACACCATATATATGCAGATAGCCAGATAATGAGAAGTCAGTGTTCTATGATGAGAATGTAAAGGTACATAACCAAAACTTCACAACAACGGTTAGTTTACAAAATATATTAAGGTGTTAATAAATCTATAGAAAACCAAGAGTCAGATGAGTTGATTTTGGAATGGAGGTTTTATAAACACAACAATAACAACCATACCCAGTAAAATTCTACTTATAGCAAAGCTATTGACAGAGTCTAGGAAGGATGAATGTAGGCAGACCTTACTTTTCTATGTTATCTTATTAAAGAGGAGAGATGGCTAAGATAGTCATTTTACCACCATTTTAAGATGAGAGTTGAAGGGTTTCTTAACAAATATCTAATCTTTAGCCATTTTCTTCCCTTTATACCCTTCATGTACAAGTACAACATGTAATGCCAATAGTACATGTGTAATATACACTTTCTCTATACTATCTATAAAAGAATTTATAATTTATAAATCTTATATACATCTGTACAATAAAAATGATTTCTTTAATGCAAACTTTTCTATCTACTTTTCTTCTTATTTTCATTGTTTATTTTCACCGAAATGCATGCTTACTTCAAAAATAATATTGTTAAAAGATACAAATGTGTGGTTAACTTTAGTCAACAAACATATGTTTTTATAAACCAATTGAATAAGTTAATAACGTATATTACCGGTATTGCAACAAATAGAAACGATGCCAAATGTTCATTTGGTTCTCTGATAGTTTTAGTGTCTAAATTCATGTCTCATTGATAGTTTTGATAGTTATATTTCAACTTACAAATATTTTACTCTTATTTATATAACACGTTGATTGCTATATAGAGTACGAATGTACGATTACCGTACTGAATTGAACCGATGCTAAACAAAAGCCCGCTACAACACGCGGGGCATATTACTAGTATCCCAAAAATAAAAAGGCTGCTTCTAGACCAACTCTAAAAAATAAATAAATAAATAAAAGTGTACAAATTTCAGTTGACAACATAAAAAGCTACTACAATACATATAACATACCCAACACCAAAAACAAAGAGTGCTAAAAGAAAGTCTTTATAGGCTACGAATAATCATATACTAAGAACTGAAAACACCTCCTTTACGTACATAGACAAGCGGTAACCTGCAAAGGCTACCCACATTAACAGACAAGCCATTCCCTTAAGGCAGAACACCTACTACAAACTAAACTGCCTTCGAAAAATCCTTAATCTTAATGCTATGTCTTCACGAATTCCTATCATGGACCATGTCCTCTCAGAGGTGCAAATCAAGCAAATCCTGCCTAATTCGTTCATCCCGGGTCATTTTAGGTCCACCTCTACTCTCCTCCCCACCACAATAAGGGTTTATACGGTTCTAACCACATCTGTCGTCAGTCTCCTTATAACATGACCAAACATCTCAACCTCCCCTCCATTATCTTATCAGATATACTAGTCACCCCTAATCTATCTCTAAAAACCTCATTTCTCATCTGGTCTAGCTTTGTATTCCCACACATCCATCTTAACATTCTCATATCTTCTTCCTCCAACTTGCACTCATGTATCTTCTTGATGTCCCAACATTACGTTCCGTATAACATAGCCGGTATAATCGAAACCCTATAAAATTTTCCCTTTAATTTAGTGGAGAACCTCTTATCGCACAAATATTTAGTGGTTGATCTCCATCTACACCAGTCTGCCTGCACGCGATGTGCTACATCATTATCCATCACCCCATCCCTTTGTACATACGATCCTAAATATTTGAATTTGGTTGACCGCGGTACGACTTGGCCCTCAATGATGACCCGCATGTCCTCATCACCACTTGAACCGCTAAAGCTATATAGATACTCCGTCTTAGATGAACTAATCCTTAAACTTTTGCCCTCTAAAGCCACATGCCATTCTTCTAATCTCGCATTCAAGCTCTGTTTAGTTTTCGCAGCTAACACAATATCAACATCAAAGAGCATGCACCATGGCACTTTTTCCTGAATCGACTTTGATAACTCATCGAGGACTATCTCCACAGAAAAGAAAGTAGTATTCCATATTGGTGCATGGACACTAGTTTTAGTCCTAGCATACATGTCCTTAATTGTAGGATTGAAAACGCACACGAGATCATTTTCAACGTTTATCTTAATCATTAACTTCTAATAAACGGTTACAGACTCCAATTAAGACAAACTCCCAAATCTAGGGTTTTCTGGACAGAGTATAGGCGCTAGACAACAATGACAAACTGACAGTAACTACCTACAACTGCTGCTCAACAACCGTATATATAGGCAAACTCCATTCGACCTATCGAAGGTCCGAATGGAGCTATTCGACCTTGTAATGTTCCGAATGAGAACTTTATGTTCTCATTCGACTCTACGACCACCCAAATGGGATTATACAAATCAAAACACAAACTAACATTCGGCAATCTATGATCTAAACTATCTGAAAGCTACAGACACATATATGAAATATGCATCTACATTAATTATGTCTATATACTCCCCTGAAAGCCCTCTACTCTCAAGACTATCCCAAATTAATCTACGAGGCACACTGTCGTATGCTTTTTTAAGGTCAATGAACAACATGTGTAGATCCCGCTTCTTGTCCCTGTATTTCTCCATTAATTTCCTTGGAATGTTTATCGCTTCTGTAGATTGCCCTGGCATGAAACTAAATTGGTTGATCATAACTTGAGTTTATCTTCTGCTTCTAGTCTTAATTACCATATCCCATAGTTTCATCGTATGGCGTAGTAGCTTAATCTCTATGTAATTCCCATGACATTAGGCGTCCCCTTTGTTCTTATGGAAAGGAACTACGACACTACTCCTCCACTCGTCTGGCATTCTCCCAGATTTGAAGATAAGATTGAATAACGTAGTTAGCCATTGAACTCCTTCCTCACCCAGACATTTCCATACATTAATTAGTATGTTGTCTAGACCAACTACCTTACCTCTTCCTATCTTCCGAAGTGATATCCTCACCTCTTCCTATGTAATATGCTGACAATACTCGTTATTCCACGAATGACTTTGAGTAGGTATGTTGTTGCTTTCTTGTTGATTTGCCCTCCCGCCATTGAAAAGACTATGGAAGTTAGTTTGCCTTCTTAGCTTGATATCATGTTCCTTGGCTAAAAACACGTCCATCCTCTCCCTTTATGACTTCACCCCTCTAAAATCTTGTCTCATATGCTCCCTAGCTTTGGCAATCTTGAACATATCGTGCTCCCCTTCCTTTGTTTCCAAACTTTCATACATTCGCTTATAGGCGATATTCTTAGCTTCAGTCACAACCTTCTTTGCCTCCCTCTTTTTCTTTTGGTAGTTCTCCCTCAATCTTGTTTTCTCTGCCTCGTTCGTGCACCTCAAAAGCTCCCTAAAACTCCATTTGTTACCCCTTATTTTGTCTTCCACACTCTCCCTCCACCACCATGACTCCTTATGCCCACCTATCTTTCCCGTTGTGATCCCAAGTGTCTCCTTTGCTACATCTCATTTGTGTCCCCATCTAGTCTAATTGATGTCGACGAGATGACTCTGTCTCTAAATATTGCAATCTTATTGCCTTTTAAATTTCCTCATCGAATACTAGGTCGGCTTTTACAAATATAAGAGGAAAATCGGTTGTCAGATGCAGTGTTGGCCGAACCTTTTTGGAAGCTTAAAGCGAGTATTAAAATTGGGCCCTTTTTAAGTAAATTATTATTTTACTCATCACTATAATAATAACTTATCAGTATTACTAGATTGACCGATTAATGAGTCAATAACATGTTAACAAAGGCCGATCTAGCACTCTTTGTTAGTGGGGGAAAAAACGAATTTGTTAAAAAAGTTTAGTTAAACGGGCTCCAGTAATTAGGATTCCTAAAATTCAAAAGATACTAATTTCCATGTTTCTAAAAAATTATTAACAGTTTTAGTATAATTGTTGAGACCATCAAAGAGTTAGAAAACGTTAGTCGCACAACAAATATAATAAACTTAATCTTGCTTCTAAGGTAACCAAATTCGATAACCCATAAGTCATCAATGAAAACCTAATCCATTAACCCTTAAAAATACATAAATTACTAAACTCTATAGGCTACAAACTAATTACAAACCAGCATAACAAAGAGACGACCATTCGTTCATTTTGGGCCTAGGCCCAACATAGCCTTCTCCAAACAAAAAAGAAAAAAAAAAATACTCCCTTAGTGTCAATAACAAAGCCTCCATCAGGGCCAAATGGTTGGGAACAAAAGAACTCAAACACGTAGTCAAGTTCTCCCGCGTGAGACCTCCTCAAGCAAATCACAAAACAAGCACATTTGGTTTTGGCAGAGAGTACCGCTAATATCCCCTTACTATAACTCAAGTTATAGATGTTTGTGCATAGGTGTGGTTGACGAGTTTAAAGAGCCATCCTAACTAGCCCCTCACCCTTTTTCAAATGAAGATAAGGAAGACCACGCTAAAAACGCTTAACCAAAGACTCATCTGAATCAACAATACAACATGTATTCAATTTGCTTAATTAATACCCCTGACCCGCGTGTCTTTAATATCATTGGGCTCTAAATGGGCTTTTGGCTCTACGGCTATTGGGACCAAACGGAAAAAAATGGGCTAGTCGGTGTCAATTTGGAAATATGTATATGTGGTTTATGTACAAACTGAGGTGTACAGAAGTAACAAAACCTGGTTTGGGCCCAAAACGGTTCAGTTTATAAAACGGCCCAACTTTTTTTAGGTTGGTCTCAAACTGATTTGGCCAAACCTGGTTCGGGTTAAGAATTTGTTTTAACGTTGAAAACCCCAACCCAATTTTATAGTGTTTAAACCATTTTTTGTTTTTTTATCAATTTTATAGGTGTGCTCAAATAGGTGCCCAAACCTGTACCAAAACCGCCGTGTCAGGTTGGACCTAAACTGTTTTGGGCCAAAGGGGTTTTTTTTTACCGGGTCGGTTTTCGGGTGAGACCGTCAGCACACATGTTAAAAGGTGAGATGGTCACCACGTATTTCGTTAGTTGGGATCGGTGGCGACCAATAGCTGATAGTTGAGATTATTTAAATTCAATACTCCTTAAAAATTTGTAGCCCCACTTACGGTGTGCACATATAATGTATATATGTGTGGCCCTCGGGGGGCAAAAGTAAAGTTGCACTAGTTTTAACGTTATTTTACTAATTTCGTGAAAATAACGTTAAAAACGACGGACGGTTAATCATGCATCATGTGGTGGCGTTGATAGCCAAAAGACAAAGGGATACATGCACTGATCGGGTTTGTCCCGATTACTAAGTGTTCTGTTCCTTATGTCCAAGGCTTGATACCAAACCACATCGAGCCGGGGGTCTCACTGGAAGCAGCCTCTCTATTCTTAGGGGTAGAGGTAAGGCTGTCTACATCTTACCCTCCTCAGACCCTACCTTAGCTTTGCTATAGGTGGGATTAACTGAGTATGATGATGATGACTCCTTAAAAATTTGATTATTTGGTAATAAGTTGTACGCATTAGTTTAAAATATAAAAACTGCACAATGTTGTCTAATTATACGACTATTCCAATATAAATTTTATTAAAAACCAATATGGTTTCAATATAAAGTATTTATGAACCTCCTAAATAGCTTTAACACATACTTGTATCGGTAACTTTGGTGAAACATATTTACACACTCCCCAACTACCCAACAACAATAGCGACTTGATAATTTTTGTTTGTGTCCTATGATTACGTAACTATAAATTTTAAAATTGATAAGTCCAACTAGCCAAAGATGAACATCTTGCGACTGATGAGTATCATTTTTATTAAAGTTGCTTATACACAATGTTGTAAGAAACGCTAGACGCTAATTGGTTGGTGAGTTACCGATTAATGATTAATCGGAATTAGTAGGGATTAATCATGATTAATCGGATTCGGATTGTATATGTAATTTTAAGTTTTATATAAATATACACACATAAATAGATGTTTACTCAGTTCTAAGTGGCAATTAATCGGAGGCAAAAAATCTATACATCTAATAAAACAAACTCAATTATGACACATGACACTCCCATATTGCACCCTCAATTATCTCTCCTTCCCATATTGTGCCATGTGGCACAACAATAGAATTTATAAACTTTTCTATTTTTTTTTAATCAAAAATCATTCGATTACTTTTAGTCAAAATCATTTATTAATATTATTATTAACTTTCCTAAAACCTTGCTCAATCATAAAACCACCGGATTATCATCTCTTTCAAACCCTAAACCAATCAAACCATCAAAAAAATCACAATTCTCTGTCACTTTAATCAGCAATATTAAGCAACCATCTCTTGCTTCGCTTCTGAATTTGGATGTTGCCGTTTCTGAATCGGCTAAGTGCGTATCCGGCAACGGTGCTTATGTCTTTCTTGATGAATGTTATGTCAGGTAAGGTTTTCTTCTACTTAGGGGCTGTTTGGTAGCCTCTTAATCAGGCTCTTAACCATTCAGCGCTGAATGATTCAACATTCAGCGCGTTTGTTTCAGCTTCTGAATTGAATGGTTAAGTCTGAATCATTAAGATTTGGGATGTTGCTGAACCATTAAGCACTGAACTATTAAGCACTAAACTAGGCTGAACCTTAATGAGGCTCCCCTACCAACGTGGGACAAGAAAACTAACCATTAAGAGGTCCAACTTAATGATTCAGCGCTTAACCATTCAGACCTCTTAACCATTCAGACATCTTAATGATTCAGCACTTAATCAACCAAACAGCCCCTTAGTCTATTAAGATTGGATATTCTTTAGTTCATTTGTTATCTAGCACCAAATTATTGCTTCACATTCTAAGTGGTTACATATTCAAATTATATTCTTCCCTTCAGAGTGTATGATTTGATCTGAGGAGTATATAATTACTGATACACAATACTAGCCTATGATTATATCAAAAAATAGTTATTTTAAAATATTATATACTTAATATTCATTCTTACGGCTTAAACAATCAATTATGTAGATGTGTAGTTTATTTTTTTTAGTTTATATTTTTGAAGGCTAGAAATTTTTTTATTGATATTAGGATGTAGCTATATTGTCGAAAATGTGTTTTTTTTACGTCCAATAGTTCTTCATTTCATGTAGCTATATTAAAATGATGTTTGTATTTTTAGTGGTGACAAAATGCATTTTGATTAAATAAATTGAATAAATTGTTAGGTACTTTGCCGTGAATACACTAAACAAAATGGTACAATTGTACAAACACAAGGTACAACACACAATTTTTCTTATTTTTTCTTATTTGTTCATGAGGATTTAATATAATTCGGATCTTCATACGCTTGAGAGAATGTTTTTTTAGTGAAACTCTTTAGTTTGGTTGGTGATTTGATGGATCATGGATCTCGGATGTGGGTGCACCCGATTGCATCATGTCAAAATCGGAAAGTGGTTTAAATTTTTTTAAAAGAATCTATAATCTTTCCTATTTTCAAGCTTCTAATTTTATGGAATGATTCTTTCGATTTATGGAGATATGAAATTGAATGAGATTATTTAATGTGGATATAATTTTATTTTATGGTATGATTTAAAACTTCTGATTTAGATTTAGTTGTATTATGTGTGTTTGATACATCCAATTTTATGATCCTGACGATTAATCTACCATATCCTTTTCTTTTGAAACTAGATCGTTTTTCCAATATGCCTTAAATGCAAAAGTGATGGGTCTTTCTTGAAACAAAATCAATTGTTGTTGGCACTCCACTCAATCACTTGTAAGTTTTCCTTCTACTTATTATTTTGTTCATTAACTGTTCAATTTCCTATGTTATTTTTCTATATTGTTCAAATCTTTTTTTATAATTATCCTTGATTTATTTTTTCATAATTATATTTTGTATAATAATCAAAACCTAAATTTTTGTAAAATAATTATATATTAACTATATTTACGCCCATTCCAAATTCAAAGATTTGACCATATAAACAGTTGTTAGTAGTCAAAACTATATTTATTACACAATTTGACAAAAAAAATAAATCTTTAAGTTTTTATGTCAAAGTATGGCAATGTTTGACTTTTATATGTATATATTTGTGATTTATCATTGTTGAATAAGATTAATTAGTATGTTTGAAAACATAGTAATTTTTCGTAAATCATTAATAGCAAAGTCAAAGTAACGATTTTTTATGTATATTACAATCACTCTAATTGTATCTGTCAAACTATTTTTGGTAGATTTTAGACTTTAACATTTTTATCAGAATTAATTTATTTTTATACATTCAAAAATTAAAATTTAAAAAACATCCATTTTTAAAGTCAACTACATTTAAAGAGACGAATAAATGGTTAATTCTTTGATTTGTCAAATTACCATTTTTATGTTATAATTAGCATTTATCATGATTTGCACACTTTTGTAAACATCTAATTTTAATAATTATGATTTCAATTTGATTAATAACCTTTAAACATAATCGAGTTATTATTAATTATTAATCATATATATATATATATAACCGTTTTATAAAGAAATTTAAATTTGAATTTTTATAAAAAATTAATACGCCTGATTTACCTTATATATAATCAATTTTGTATATTTTTTTTTGTTAAATAAAGTATGTTTACATATTATTTTCGTTAATATGATTATAACGAATTATCCATTTCAAATTTCAAATTTCAAATTAAAATTCAAAATACTTAAATTCTAATAAGACAAAATTTTAAATTTTGTTTAATAATGGTAAGAAATTACACACACTAATTATCTTTTTAATTACACATTTTGAATGACTTAATCTTTTAAAAAAATCTATTTTTGAATTAAAGTTAATAATGGTAACCATTACACATATTTATTATCTTTAAATTATGAATTCCTAATATATTTAAAATATAACAAATAATAATTTTGGTTGTAACTTTCTCAAATTAATTACAAGTAAAAATTAAAATTTTAAATACTAGAATTTGAAATTATAGATTTCCGTTAAACTTTAAAAATATTTGAATAATAAATGTTTTATTTAAATATTTAATCTGAAAATTTTGAATTTAAGATTTATGGTAACATTTAGATTTAGATTTAATTAACACATTCAAAATATTTAATTCAAATTTTTGAATGATTTGAATTTTTCAAATTTTGATTACTAGAATTTGAATTGATAGATTTCAATTAAACTTTATAAATATTCAAATATTAAATGTTATATTTAAATATAAAATTTCATATTTCGATATCTATAATTTTAATTTTTAGAATTTTTTAACATTATAAAAATTCTAAATTTTGGATAATAATGGTAACAATAAGACTTAATTATAACATTTAATTAAAATTTTGAATTATTTGAATATTTTTAAAATTTTCAAACTTTGAATTTAAATTCATAATTGTAACAATTAATCCTACTATGATCATTAAAATAGAGATATTATAATTAGATATTTCCTAATATATTTAAAATTTAACGAATAATAGTTTTGAAATTTAACAAATAATAGTTTTAGTTATAAATTTCTTAAATTAGTTACAAGTTAAAATTCAAATTTTGAATACAAGAATTTGAATTGATAGATTTTAGTTAAACTTTATAAATATTCAAATATTAAATCTTCTATTTAACTATATAATTTCATATTTTAATATCTATAAATACCATCTGATAACAAGATTCCAGTGAAGTTCTAAAGGCGTCAATTCCCAATATTCGTATGTTTTGCAATGACTACCATTAAAAGCCAAGGATAGTCTCTATCAAAGGTTGGATTGTATTTAAGAGACCCCGTATTCTCACATGGCTAACTTTATGTCGCATTGTCAAGAGTTAAAAGCAGGGTATGGGTGAAATTACGTATACTAGATAGTGATTGGAATGTCAAGACTAAAACAAAAAATGTGGTGTATAAAGAAATATTTAGTGATATTTGAATAAAATGTGTATTCCTTGCTTTTAAATTTTAATAAAATATTTCTACTGTATTTTGTTTATAGGTTTTACCGCTTCAAATGATTGTTAGTTGTTGAACCGCGTGTCCATGCGGGCAATAGTCTTCTTGTAGTTAACTATTTAGAACTACATGATCCATCTCTGAATCTGAAAAGTGAAAACCTAGAAACCAAACATGGGGAAGAAGAAAGAAAACAAGGAAACCTCCATTGATGCAGTTGAGTACTACAACATAACAATGAACATATTATTCTCAATAATATCAGAGCCATATTATCTCTTCCATTTCCTCTCTTTCTTCTCCTATTTCTCCATTAGACTCACCACTTCTAATTTATTCTCTGCCCAATTCACCCAAAACCTTCTTCACCGAGTAATTCACTCTATTTCTCTCTCTTTATTCTTTAATTAACATACCCAATTATTTGTTATGTACTGATTTGTAATTTTTTTCATTGGTTACAGGAACTTCAAGCTGTTGTCGCCTTTCTTACATTATCTGTTGTCAAGGTATATTGTTTTATTAGAAAAATATTATGTTTTTTTCTTGAAAAATTTAGTCTTTTATTAAAGATTTGTATAGTTAGTTACTAGGTTTGATAATTGATATTACATTACATTGTGTGAACATGTTATGTTTTTACTTGAAAATTTATGTCTTTTAATGATTTATATAGTTTGTTACCGGGTTTGATTATTAATGTTACATTGTGTGAAAATGTTATGATTTTTTTTTTCTTGAAAAATTAAGTCTTTTAAAGATTTGTATAGTGTGTTACTGTGTTTGATATTCATTATGTGAAAATATTATGTTATTTCTTGAAATGTTGAAGTGTTTCTAAATCATGGGAGGGATAGAGGGGAAGATGATAGAACAGATGAGATGTATTGCAATGGGATTTGGTGGTGTCATTGTGCCAATTTTTTTTACTTGCAATGACGTGTTCGCTATGTTTTAAAAAGCACGCTTGAGGCGCGCTTAAGCGCAAAGCGCACCTAGTCGCAAATCCGTGCGCCTTATGTAACCCTAGGCGAGCAGTGTACGAAAAGCGCAAGAAAAAAAAAAGCGAGAAAAGCGCGCTTTTTGTACACATGATGTTTTTGTGCTTAAAATTGTTATACATGTAGCTAAAAAGGTTGTACATTTTAGTTAAATCATATATATACCTTATTTGTATTTATATTTTGAGTAAATAATGCTAAAAACCTATAGTATATATAAAAAAAATTATATAATTGTCTTGCGCCTCGCGTACAAAAAGCCCACCGCTTTTGCGCTTTGCGCCTCGGTTTTAGACCTCGTCGCTTTTGTGCGCTTCGCGCTTTTTAAAACCAAGCGTGTTCGTCTGGTTTAGGATATTGGTTATGATTGTGATTTTTATTCAACTTGCTTACGTTTTCCGGGAAGATATGCGATAGGTGTTATTTGTATGAAGTACAGGCCATTGCTAGTATGATATTTTATATAATTTGAATCATGCTGAGAAGCTTGATGCCACTAGTGACTAGACCACTAGTTTTTTTTTTTTTTTTTTTTTTCTGATAACTGGTGAATGAACTTGTGATGATGGTGTATTTACTTCTTTTGTGAATGATTAAGTTCAGAAGAGATTGTATAGGAAAAAGTAATAGGAAACCATCCATAGTGTGATGTTAAGTAAATGCATGAAGAATTATATTGATGATGAAGGATTTTAACGGACTCTTCTGCTTTATGCAGATGGTGAAAGAAGAAACTTGGGATGGTTTTATTGCAGACATGCTGTTATTTGCTAAGGTGGTCCTAGCAATTTTTGTTTCTGTTCTTCAATTTGCTCCTTATCTATACGTGATCATTTATGAATTTTTGGTTAGTTTACGTTTACAGAAAATGAAAAGAATTTAGGGTAGATTATCATGAGTTTCAACCACAACAAGCCTAGCCGAGCAATTAGTTGCATACCCTATTGGATTTTTTCTGAAATTAATATTTTTTTGTGCGTTCAACTTTTAATGTACTCTACTGCTCTAGAATTTGACCTTGGATTGAAATAATTCATCGTTCATGAAGCTTAAAATATTGAAGAATATTGGGCTAGGCTTTAAGCGTAGAAGACGCTGGTTGTTGGTGAAAAAATTCGATTTATTTTTGTAGATTAAGTACCTTATCTTGTTTGATATATTGCATTTTTATTTTTTAAACCTAAAGCTTTGTGCCCTGCCATAAATGATTTGCCCTTCATATTTGAACTTAATAAAATTATTATATCTGTCTGTAACACAGCAGAAACAAGAAAATATCAGAATCTCTTTGCAATTAGAGAATACAAGTCATCAAGGGTTGTATGGATAGCAATATAGCATTGTAGGTTCCAGGTCATGGAATACTAGAAATTAGGGGAACATGAGCGGTGAGCCAAACACCATTAATAAGATATTTAATGAATACCAAGGTTGTAAAAAGCGCTAGGCACTAGGCAGGCGGTGGGGTCTAGCCTCGGGACTAGGCGGGATTATGTGGATTAATCGTTTTGGAATTTTATACGTATTTTTTATATATATACACAGATTTATATGGAAATGATACTTAGAAATTCACATAATACTTCAAATTTTGAACAATTCACATAATACTTAATAATTCATGTGTTATTTTTAACCAGGAGCCAGGAGGCTTATTTGATGGAATTAGGGCTGGTAAATGATTTAATGGGCTGTAATGATTTAATGGGCCTGAAATCATAAAAAAGCCCACCGCCTAGCTCCGCCTAATCCCCGCCTAGGTCAAAGTTACAATATTTTAAGCCGCCTAGGCCGCCCTTTACAACACTGATGGACACTCTTAAAATAAATATAATTATTCATTTGATCTTGGATAGTGACAGGAAAATCAGAATAACAAGGTATTTTTTTTTGTATCGCCATCACATCTTTGCTCGCTAACACATGAAATAGGCTGTAAGGCACCCAAAAGTCCTGAATAAATGATCATTGTAGATACGGTATTATTAGGAGAAACTTAAACATAATGTGGAAACAAGAATGGGAAACATAAACAAAATGTGGAACCCTAGCGTGAAACATAAGCAAAATCTGGAAACAAAATGGGACACATAACAAATAGAGTTAATAGCCAAAATTGTCCCTGAGGTTTGGTCACTTTTGCCACTTCAGTCCAAAACCCAAACCTTTTACATCTGGATCCTCAGTTTTATTTTTTTTGCCAAATTCGTCCCTGAAAAAGGTTTGGGTTTTGCTAAATTCGTCCATGAGGTTTGGTCACTTTTGCCACTCCAGTCCACAACTTAAACGTTGTCAGGGACGAATTTGGCAAGAAAAATAAAACTTAAGGACCCAGATGTAAAAGGTTTGGGTTTTGGACTGAAGTGGCAAAAGTGACCAAACCTCAGGGACGATTTTGGCTATTAACTCTAACAAATATTTAACAAGTAATCATAACATAGACCAACTGCAATTAACTTAACAATTTCCATACATCAAACAAGGAAAAAAAGCTAACCTTTATGTGTCTGAAAAGAAGAAAAATAGAATCTTGAAGAAATGTAGAAGATCTTGAATATTTGTCTGATCTTGATTCTTGAACTTGAATGTGTCTGCGTAAGCGGGCGGAACATTCTTGAGTATGCGTCCAAGTAGAACTGTAGTAGTAAGAATTAAGGAGTAGAGACTGCATTGATAATCTTGGTTTTAAAAAGCGCGCCTCGGCGCAAGGCGCACCTAGGCGCAACCCCGTGCGCCTTATGTAACTCTAGGCGAGCAGTGTGAAAAAAGGGCAAGAAAAGCGCAAAAAGCGCCCTAAAAGCGCAAAAAGCGCATGAAAAAAGCGCACTAAAAGCGCGCTTTTAGTACACATGCTGTTTTTGTGCTTAAAATTGTTATACATTTAGCTAAAAAGGTTGTACATTCAAGTTAAATCATATATATACCTTATTTGTATCTATATTTTGAGTAAATAATGTTAAAAACCTATAGCATATATAAAAAAAATTATATAATCGTCTTGCGCCTCGCGTACGAAAAGCCCACCGCTTTTGCGCTACGCGCTTTGCGCCTCGATTTTAGACCTCGTCGCTTTTGTGCGCTTCGCGCTTTTTAAAACCAAGTTGATAATAGGGTCGCCCAGGCTAAATAGAACATGTAAGAACTAAGAACCGTTGTTCACGGAACATTAAAACAAAAGTTTCCGACTGGAAGCGCTCACCTCACCTCATCGGTTTGTCTGCGCCTGGACCAAGATGCTTGTCTCACCGTTGCCTGATCTAGAAGCTCACCTTGCGTTAGTTTAAGGTGGTGCACCTTTGACAACATAGTATATGGTTATTTGTTTTAACTTGGATGGTGATAAAGAGTGTTTTCTAGACAACAGGAACGTTAGAATAATATGGTATTATTTAGTATCACCCTCACATCTTCACCCACGAACACATATAGAATAGTTTGTAAGGCATCCAAAATTCCTAAATCATTGATCTTTCTAGATACTGTATAATTAGGAGCACTTCAACTTATGTGCGTGTGCTTAAGTTTGAAGATTATGAGACATCAAATACTTTACGAAGATTTGCTATCTATTTAAATTAAAAAAAAAATTGTAATTAACACTGTGTTTGGATATGTTTTTCTAGATCTTTCTTGTTGGCATTTCCTTAGTCGTGGATTTTCACCTTGCACTCTGGTTCATGCTGACATTCTTAGGTATGCCTTATTTCTCCTATAATATTGCAGTTCTTTAGCATCATCTATACCATTATATTGTTACTTTTTAATTTAATTGGTGATAGACGCGTTAGAAATTTGATACTACTGTTATTTTTGCTCTTCTTACAGTTATTTATCTATTTACACAACAACCTGCCTACATGGGACTAGGTGCGTGCGTGTATGCATTAAATTCAGTTTTACTTTCTGTTTTTTATGTCGCATAACGCATTGCATTTCTACACGTATCTATATTTCCGGCTTACAATTTTTTTTTCAAATCATGTGATTTTAGGCGCTTCAACACAATTAACACCCCTGCAGTTGGAAACTTTATTAACTGAAGGCGGCACATCAAGATTTTGGTTGGTTAGGCCTGCTCACAGTATTCTTGACATCTTTTTGTTGATGACTTTAATCTAGACCGTTAATTTGCTGTCTTTTTTGGCAGGTGGAATTCCGTTCTTCATTTTCCTCATCCTGTATACGCACCAGCCGCATTCTCCCTGAACTTTCTATTACGTGAGTATATAACTTTGATAATAAATCAAGAAACATTTTATTATGTACATTTTGATTATATACTTTTTCTGCAACAGCTTCTCAAATAAAAATATATCTTTTGGAGTAGTTGATCTTGGGCTTTTCCCGAACACGGCTGAAAGATTTGGAATCTCTCTTGGTGTGTATTGTTGTTTGGGTTGGTTATTTATTATGTTGTATATTGAATACATTATTTATTAACAATTTTTTATTTAAATATAATGTACAGGAGTACCTGATCAACTCCCAACTTATATCTTATTTGAGAACGCGGAAGAAATTTCTCGCTTTCCAGAGATGAACTCTTCAACTAAATCTTCCGATATAACAAAGGTATAGTGTATATTAGTAATGGTATAATTTAAGTTACAAAAGTATATCATTAATATAAATCAGTAATACTATAAAGTTTTAACATGTTTAACGCGTTTTAGCTATATGTTTATTTTTACCTACTTCACCTGTAACCTTTTAGATCTAACGCGTGACTCAAGTCAACACATTCATAAGTAAACGGATAGAAATTTTTTAATATAACTTTTATGAGATTGTTTTTGTTGCAGAAACGTCTTTGCCGGCATTTTGAACTTGACAAACACCTGCTTGATTATATTGGTGGCAAATAGGTACTAAGCTTCACACTTTGATTTTGTTAGCCAAATTATAGCATCAAATAATTAATTCACTTAAAGAAATTACATACAATTTATAAAGTTATGATTGAATTTTAGTTCTATCATCAATGTATCTTTCCCTTTTCTCTTCATATTTGTTGGTTCATTTTTTGCTATGACTGCTTCTATGGACTGAAAACCGTGCTTCGTACACCATCATTTTCTAGATCGACTGTTGTGATATGAATAATTTGCTTCAACGGGTTGCTCACACGTATCGTTCAGTGTAATCTTTTATGGACTCTTTTTACTCTTTATTCAACGTTATAATTTTTTACTTCGTTTCATCTGAATTTATGTGTATGTGAAATATAACACATTATGCAAATTGATCATTATTTCGTCCGCATAAGAGATACTATTGTATGTATTGCCTCAAATAACATGTTTTGGTCACATTAGAAGTAGATGAGACTCATGAGAGCAGAACTTCACAGTTTTATGTACTTTGGTGGGAGAAATTCGTAGATGAGTGACGTCTTTGAGTTCGGCAATCAAAAACAAGGTTGTGAGCTCCTTGTGGGAGAAGTAGGCAATATGAGGGTTAAACGTTACAAATGGTATGCAAGTCACATGTGTTCTTTTCATGATGGTGGGGTTAGTCTCATAAAGGACGATGAATCCCGGGGTAGGGGAGGATTGACACCATAGGCTTATCTCACATAGTTTCATGCGAATGGTGTGGCAGAGAGGATAACACCACTGCTACATTTCGGGCACATTGGTGTTTGGTAAGCCTCTTAATGGGAATCTGAATCATTCAGTGCTGAATGATTCAGCATTCAGTGCTGAATGATTCAGCATTCAGCGTGTTTATTTCATCTTCTGAATGGAATGGTTAAGGCTAAACCATTAAGATTTGAGATGTTGTTGAACCATTAAGCACTGAACTATTAAGTACTGAACTACGCTGAACTTTAATGTGACTCTCCTACCAATGTGGGACAACAAAATTAACCATTAAGAGGTCCAACTTAATGATTCAGCACTTAACCATTCAGACCTCTTAACCATTCATATCTCTTAATGATTCAACACTTAATCAACCAAACAGACCTTAATTCGATGATGGGTGACTTTCTGGGAACTCTCGAATTGCAACCAAAAACCAAGTTACGAGCTCCTACATAAAATGGACAATTTTAGGTGGCATGAGAAGTCGGGTGTTACATGAGGCTATCTATTGTGGAATCACGCCAAGGGTGTGATCAGTGATCACCATCTACCGGAAAAGGATGATTGGCTATGAAATGAAATACATATACTGGCATGTTTAATGCTCATGAACACACTCATGGAGAGCCCTTTACAGCCCCATAACGCTCTCTTGAGGCGGTATGTCATGCCATAACACCCTAATTCCTCTACCATGGCAGGGGCATTATTGTATCAAACCTTACACCCGCAGTGTATACCATGGCAGGGGTATACGTACAACAATGTAAAATGTATATAAATATTGTACACACACCCAGTGTAGCCATCCCCGTAAAAACCTACAGACAAGCTTCAGGAAACTTGAGTACATGTCAGGCATCTTGACCGGTCTATAGTATGAGAACGTAGATATCCTAGTAAATCGAAAACCATACCATTAGCTGTTGTTGCATTTCATGGGTGACACTGTAGTACACAACTAATACATGATATGATAGCACATATCGTAAATGACCCATCGAGACACCACGAGGCACAAACGTTAACACCCTTTTGCATGGTCATCAAATTCAAATATGAAACATATCTTTCAATGTGGAGAAGTTACAACCAAGCTATCATCTCTGTCATGCAAGGTCATTTTATAGGTCCACATTCTTCATCAATATATGTTAAACATTTGAAGTTGGCAACCATGCATTAGAGGGCCTTATATGTTATCCAAGCTATCAATGTCGTGTCTTGTCGTGCCTACTTGCCTGCCCGTATGGTCACATACAAGTCTTTCCTAGATGTTATACGTTAATCTTTTTTAATGCAAGTTCAAGACGTGTGCAACAAGCTTTTAAACTCCCGTCATCTAACGCATTTTTTTGTTAGAAGTTATCAATAGTAAGCCAAAATTATTTGCATATTCCTAGTATGCAAGTATACTTGGGGCCAGGGGTGGCCCTGGCCCCCTGTTTTTTTGGCGCAGTAGTGAAAATTTGTGATTTTCATAGGTAAATTGAGTCCGGTCCCCGCCGATTCCGAAACCAAGCTTCGCCACTGCTAGTATGCACAAAAACATTTAAAAAAACTGATTTTTTTTCAAAAACAAATCCTAAAAAATAACAAAAATATCATTAAAAAGAAAAGATGAAAAGTGTTTTGGTGTCCATGTATGCGAGTCACGCGTGTGGGGTCAGGAAGGCAAAGATATGGTGTGCAGTCTGCCTGTCGTAAAGCGCACGCCATAGGCCACTACCTACTGGTCAACCCTGTTTCAAACAAAGTCAAAAGTCCATATGCTTTCCCTTCTTTTCATCCCACATACATGCTTTTAAACTATTTCATATATTAACACTAGATTTTACCCCGACAGCGTTCCGGGTTGAAAAATATAACAATTCTAATAATACCAATACTAATAGTAATAATTATTACTCTTGTAATTAAATAAATAAAAAAATAACCTTGCTATAAGGTCAGTGGCGGATCCAGAATTTTTTTTGACGGGGGGCACAAATTGTTTGGGCTAAAAGAAAGCGGGTCAAAACAAGTTGGGTCAAAATGGGTCGAGTAAAACCAATTCATACTTATAACTTAATGATACTGTAAAACTATTCATGCTTATTTATTGAATGATACAATAAGTTTGATAACAATTGGCAACTCAATTTAACTAAGTTTTGATTAATAGCTAATAAGGAATGTTTAAATTTTTAAAATTGTTTTTAAATAAATTAAGGCGTTTTAGCTCTTCGAATTGAATATTGAATATTATAGTTAATTTTGAAAAGGAGAAATATATTATTATTATATTATGCCATTGAGTTTGAATGAAATAAACATGTTTCAAAAGGAAAACTTCGAATGCTTTGTTTGAAATTATATGGTTTGATACGGTGGGCACATGCCCACCAAACTTAACACATGAATCCGCCCCTGTATAAGGTGACACCATGTGTTGCAGTATTGCGCGATTCTTTCTCCTAGCTTCTCATGATGAAGTATACCTATGCATCTTTAGAAGAGTAAAATTCCAATGATAACATGACGATTAGGCTGAATTTCAACATCGTAGATAAGAACCTGATTTAAAAGAAAAAACATGATTAATGAATAATCTGAACACTTTGTGTGTTTTTTTTTCCTGTATGAATGAAACCACACAAAAAATAGTCGTTTTTGTCTCCATTTTTTATATCTATGGTACTCGTTGGAAAGATAATAAAACGCTCGTTAATTTGGTGTAATTTTTTCCTTAAAAAATCTCGTATATAAAAGATATTAACCTAAAACAATTAAAAATATATCTCCAATGTTAACGCCTAACCTTAAACAATGTATGACTTTAATATTAATATCTAACCTAAAACAATGTATTACTCCAATGCTAACGCATGTTGAAAATAGAATTCATATTTACTGATTTGAACAGAATTAGTGACTTGCCTATATATGATTAATGATTTACCTGAACGCTTTGTGTTTTTTTTCCTATTTTAACAAAACCTAACAAAAAATAGTCGTTTTTTTTCTCCGTTTTTTATATAGCACTATGGTACTCGTTGGAAAGATAATAAAACACTCGTTAATTTGGTGTAATTTTTTTCTTTAAAAAATCTCGTATATAAAAGATATTAACGTTTAAAAATTATGGGAGGAAACATAAGACAGAAAAATCTAATTTTGTTTTTAAATTATTTTTTTCCTATAATATCTCAATGCCACATGGGATGGACACATGGCACACTCAATGAGGAGAATGCCTCTTTGAGTGCCATGTCATTAAAATGACTTTCTTTTATTATATGTATAGATGTCATGCACACAAAAAAAAATTGCCAAAATTTTATTACGATGATGTAAAAATATTTATTTTTTAACGACTAATGTTACCCCATTATAATTTACATTAAATGCAATTTTTTTTATATTTGAACCTAAGACTGTTAAAAATATATATATATATATATATATATATATATATATATATATATATATATATATATATATATGTTACAATTTTATTATTTGTTAAAATCTTTGTTAAAACCTTTTTACTTATTTTCTTGCATAAGGAGTGTTGGTTTTGTAGGTAGCCCATAGGTAGTCCAGTTGCTGGTTAATGAGCCTGTTAAGGGAGTCCAGAAGCTGTTTGTTTGATTGAGCCCATTACAAAGCCCAGTCTGGTTACGAAGCCCACGCCAAAGTCAAGGTCCAGTAGTCAAGGTCCAGTTTATAAAGATGGTTCGGGTCCTGAGCTGAGTCCATGCCTAGTTGGCAATCCGTGTATATACTTTGGACAGTTGAGATCATGTCTAAGTGTGTTTCTTAGACATGATCTAATGGTTGCTATTGCTTCGGATGTGCTTCTTCCCAAACCTGTGAGATGATTATAAAAGAGGAGCTCGTCTAAGTCGTACCAGTTTTAAGAGTTCATTATTATTTCACTCTCACTTTGTTCCTCACTTGTGTTCTCTAGGGTTTAGATTTCAGTGTATAGTTTGATCATCATCTTTGATGATTCCTGAGTTGATCTAGAGTCTGTATAGAGATTTGTGAGTGTATTTTGTAACCTGTTCATCCTTTTATGAATAGGTAGTCTTTCTCAGTTGTAATAGTTTGTTGATTCATAATAAAGTTCTTTACATTCAGTCTGAGAAAAGTTCACAAAGACCATCTATATAAGAAGTATACGTCTCTACCAAATTGGCTAACACCACACTAGCATGTAAAATATTCTCGAAGGACAATTGCATCATTTCCATTCGCGATTTATGTTCATAACACACTTAGATGCAGGCCCGACTAAATGGGAAGTGAAATAAGGCTAAGACTTTAGGCCCCCACTTCTTCTATATATATATGTGTGTGTGTGTACCGGTTCAAATACAAAGTCTTCAAAACGTGCGAAGTGTGCGAAGTACATCATAATTACGTAATGAATGATAACGACATATATTTTGAATGACATAAATTACGTAATCTGTTCTTCCTAATACGTAATGAAGAACACATAATTACATAATGCTTTCATGAACATATAAAAACATTACGTCTTTATCATTACGTAATTACGATGTACTTCGCACGTTTTGGAGACTTTCGATAACACGTGCCCTATATATATATGTGTGTGTGTGTGTTGTGTAATTTTGGGCTGTCGGATTGTTGGCACTAAGGTTTATGGTATATATGATTACATATACGCACCAAGATCGTATAGGAACCATGATATTAAAAGAAATTATTTTAACGAAAGGGGCCCAATTTTACGCTTTGGGCCCCAAGAAGCTTAAGACGACCCTGATTAGGTGGTTAAGGTTAACGTACAAAACGTAAGAAGGAATAGGCCGTCGATTAGATTTGTTCTATAGTTAATTTCCACGTGGTGGCACGTTCGTACTTCTTAAGCTAATTAAAAATCATTTAAACATACGCAAAGGCATAATTGTCCCACTGTAAAATCAAATTTCAATTGAATTCAAATTTCTCCGCCCAGTTCTTGTTTATTGGGTTTACGATCAGACAAAAAAAACTCACGTAATGGCAAACAATTCTCAATTGAATTCAAAATTGTACCGCCCCTATTCTCATTAATTAGTAGATATTTTGATCGTAAAAGATTAAAAAAAACTGCTCTGTTTTTTTAAAACGAAAACAGAACATGGTTTCTTCAAAAAAAAACCTCAAAAAATAACGCATGGTGCCTGGTAAACAAAGCATGAAGAGTCCTCAAAATAACGCAACTGTAGTGGAAAAAATACGCATGCACATATCACAAAATAATGCATGCTCCTATCAAAATAATGCAAGTTCCTATCCACAAATCACGCAACTTCAAACCACAATCAAGCACACCTTCAAACCACAGTTACGCACACCTTCAAACCACAATCACGTAACCTTCAACAAATGCTCTACTTTTCCCCTGGAAATCAAACACACATCAAACCACACTCATGCTGTAACATTTGTGCCCCTCACACTTTTTAGTTATTTATATTCCGATCCTTGTACTTTATCATGTATCATGTTTGAACCCTTATAATCAATTTAAAAGTTTTCTTGTTAATAAAATCGACTATTTTCATGTAATTCACCATAATAGTATTGACACTATATTACTGGAACCCATTCTTTAACAAAAGGGGGCGTTAGGATCCACGCGTTAGCTTTCCACTCCTTAAAAGGTAAGAGTCGAAAGATATCAAAAACCTTGAGCGAGTATAAGTAATGAACGGTGATTTTTTTGAAAAATCTCGAGTTTCGGTCGAAAAACAACCCGGTAAACAAAGAAATCAAGTCCGGGGGCTAAAATGAAAATTTTGAAATTTATTTTAAGCTCGCGGACCGCGGAGGAAATGGAAATCCTTCCTTGCTTCGCGGCAGAGTTTAAATATCAGACTTTTTATTCAATTGCCTCGCGGACCGCGGAGCAATTACCTCTTCTCCCGCGGTCCGCGACGCAAGGTCTGTACAGCAAAACCCACTTTGATTAAAAACGCGATTTCTACCATGATTGATTGTTGCTTTCGGCTATAATTGCGCTCAATGGACGACCAAACACTACCCTACCCATTCACACTACTCACTTGTCGTTCATGAAGCATGATTGTTGACCAATTATTCAAGTTTTTTTTAAAACCCACTTGAAACTTCAATCTAATCCCACACCTTCAATACTCGTTTTTACCGCAATTAAACTCGTACAAATAATCCTCTCATCAACTCTAATATTTCTGCTAAAGAAGTTTGGGTTTTCATCACGTGTCTTGGACGAATTGGAAGCATATTTTTCGGATTCTTATTTGGTTTTCTTTCTTCTTTTTAAGCTAGCAAAAAGTAAGTTTTTCCAATTCCTTTTGTAAATTACTTCAATATTATCAGTAGATCAAAAGCCCTCTATTTGTTGTATCAATTATAGTCTCTAAGAATTCCAATTGAAAACCTAGGGTTTAGGATGTTCTTGATTATTTGGGAATTTATAATTAAAAGTTTACAAACTTTAAAATTCTATATCTCGTTATCTATAGATCCAAAAATTATGAAATTTGACATGTTAGTTCACATAACTGATTAGAAGTTTTAGAAATTATTTTGGGACTTTTACACACTGTTTATTATTTTTAATTAAATAATAATACTTTAAACATGATTAAATCATATAAAATCATAGGAAACGTATTAAATCATGAAAATTGGTAGAGATACTTCCCATTACAGTAGGATAATTATCATACCATTTTTCCTCTGTTTTAACACCGTTTCACATGTTATTTCATTTTTGTTGGTTAATTATATTTTTAAACAAATAATATTCACAATAACATAAATATTGCCTTAAAATTTATAAGAAAATTATTTGGACATAATCTAGGCCAGTAGATCACGTGTCATGAACAATTTTATTTATAAAAGGTATTTTAGAATTATTTACAAATTTATATAAAATTAAACTGTATATAAATTCTATAAAATTGTAAATAATGAATTTTGACATCAAAATTGGTGGAAATATCTTTTAATATATTAGGATAATTATCATATCATTTGCCTACTGATTTAGAACATTTTTTTATATTAAAAAATTTTTATCGCTTAATATATATTTAATCGAACAAGAAATTCTAATAAATAGATTGTAAGCACAAAAATTCTATAAAAATTATTTTTGGGACTTTTCAATCGGTAGATTAAAAATTCTCAGAAACAATAAATTTTAGAAGTGTTTTAAATTTATTTACCATTTTGTGTTAATTATATTATTACACACCGATTACAATATTTAGACTATTTCTATAAAAATACATTTTGTAACATTTTATAGAAATATAACTTCATAAAATGTTCATATAAATGTTTTCCAAGTTTCAAAGTTGTCTAATAAATTTATAATAATTTTTAGACAAAACAAATTTGTATAAAATACTATTTCACAATAACTTTTAAAACTCAAAAACCCCAAATATAAATTTAACATCCTAAGTGCCTTAGATTAGGAATCCTGGACTTAATTAAACTCAAACACTTATATTAGGTATTTGAACATTTAGGTTGAGTCTTCAGGATTCACCTCACTAACACTTGCTACAGTACCAAACTTACCAATTATTACTACACTCACTTTATCAAGTTTTTCATTATTATCATTAAATCGCAATTCTTGTATGTGTTTTACTTGTTGATTCGCTGATAGCATTGTACCTATGACCTTAATCATTAACCCGTTGTGCCTAGCATAACAATTAATAGTACTTAACTATTGTTATGTGTAAACTCATCATGTCGCATACTATTTTGGCGATATACTATACATAATATCCCATTATTCTCGGATATCATTTATCAAAGGTTTGATTTGGGTGGATTTGTACAGCTTGACCATCAAATTGTAGACAGTTTAACACGTGAATTGCGAAACAGTTTTTACATTATAGCACCAAACAGATGTACTCACCAATACATTATATGTGTTGACAGATTCTATTTTCGTATATGTTTCAGGTGATGTTTGAATCATCACATTTAGGCATGGACTTAGAGCTAAATCAATAAATTATTTCATGTTTTGTATTTTCAGTTTAAGATAATTCGTATTTCAATTTTCAAATGTAATGAACATGATGCTTTAAATGTATATTATCACTTTTAGTCCACGAGCTATTGAACAATCATCACTACGTGATACCCCGATGTTTCCGCCATCGGTTGGGGTGTTACACATGCAACTTTAACACAAACACCACACACCTACAACAACATGCTATGTTTTTTCGTTTTAATTGATCTATTGTGTATGTGAGTTGATTGATTGTTTAATAAAATGTGGTTATGATGGTATTGGGATGATTGGTTTATTTTTCAAAGTTGGAAGTGAATAAGATTTCGATTGAAGACCGAGCAAAGTGATGCGCATGTACATGGGAAAAGTTACGCATGTTTAGTAACTATATAACGCATCTTAAAAAATTTTCATA